>JANHJO010002212.1:21306-31330 GCA_032468235.1 Pseudoxyrhopus heterurus | reverse complement strand
TCCGGACCTCTGGGGGTAACTGGTTCCAGAGAGCCGGGGCTGCCACAGAGAAGGCCCTCCCTCGCAGGCCCGCCAGCTGGCACTGCCTGGCTGAAGGAACCCGCAGGAGGCCGACCCTGTGGGATCTAATAGGGCGCTGGGAAACATGTGGTAGGAGGCGGTCTTGAAGATAGCCTGGCCCTGAGCCATGTAGGGCATTAAAGGTAATAACCAACACCTTGAATTGCACTAGGAGACCAGTGGGTAGCCAGTGCAGCTCCCGCAAGATTGGTGTTATGTGGGTGTACCGCGGTGCACCCACGATCGCTCGCGCAGCTGCATTCTGGACTAATTGCAGTCTTTGAATATTCTTCAGGGGTAGCTCAGTACTTATTTTATAAGTACTGTAATTCAAGGTGACGAACAAACAATACTTCTTCCTCCTCCTATTTTTCCCAAAGCAACATCCCTGTGAGGTAGATTAGGCTGAAAGAGAGTGACTGGCCCAAAGTCATCCAGCCAACTTTCATGCCTAAGGCAAGACTAGAACTCACACACTCCTGGCTTCTGGTCCAGCATCTTAACCACTAGACCAAGCTATCTTCATGTCCTTCTTCAGGGGCTAGGGGTATTATCTAAATTAGGCAGCAATTCAATAATATTTTTTTTTCATCTTAGACCTTCAAAATAAGAATTATGTCAAAATAGGCACTAATTAGAACACATTTTTTTAAAAGGCTGTATTAGTTCAACCAAGATTAAAAAACACTGTTAGTCACAATTTTAACAATAAGATAGGCTTTTCAATTTATGTGGTGCCATAAATTATTAAACATTCAAATAAGATTGATCCTTTCACATCATCTTGATATCACAAATTCAGGAAGGTGCTCAATATAATTTAATGAACATTCAATGAAAACCCTTAAGAAATGCGGTTATATTGGAAAATAAGGATGACTGGAAAAGCATCTTCCATATAAAGATTTTCTTTTGAGATAGATAGCATTTTCTGATAATAAATGGTTGAAAAATGCAGTCCTGGTTGTTTTACTTAGAGCAGTGAAGACGTAAAGAGAAATAGCTTGATATCCCCCTTGAATGTGGAAGCTGAGTGTATGAATAAAGAGATTTTTTTCTCTTCTTTAATCTTTCCCCCATTTTTAATAATGCAGCAATATAGTATACGTTAGAACATTCAACATTGTTTTAAAGATTTTACTTGTGAAGAGCTATTTACTACAATCCTTCTATTTAGAACTGGGCTGATGCAATTGTTTTGCGCTCAGAGTCCTATGGAACTAAACTGACATGTATGTATGCATAGAGGGGACCTTGAGTACAATCACTTTCTGCTCATATACCATAGGTGGGCAGAAATGACCGGCTGTCCCTTCGGGTATCTAGCTCTTATGCCATATGAGCTTTATAGGTAAGAACTAGTACCTTGAATTGCACCCAGAAGCCAAATGGCAGCCAACACAGCTCTTGTAGCAATGGTCACACATGGGCATATTGAGAAGCGCCAGTTACTGCGTGTGCTGCTGAATTTTGAACTCGCCGAAGCTTCCTAATGGTCTTCAAGGGCAGGCTGCATTGCAATAATCCAACTGTGATGTAACTAGGGCACGAGTGACTGTCTGAAGGGCCTCCCAATTGAGGAAAGGATACAACTGGCACACAAAATTAACCCGTGAAAAGGCGCTCCTAGCCACAGCTGCCACCCAGCTGCAAGACCAGAAGGATCCCCATTTACACCAGTCTTGAATGAGGGAGTGCAGCCCCATTCAAGACCAAAAATGGTGACATCCCCAACCTGGGAGAGCCAAGCAGTTTCAGCCAGCCAGTCAGTCTATAGTTAGGATTTATAGTTTATTCTGTCCCATTCTGCTCCATTCAGACCCAAACAGCCTTCAGATACTGGATATATTTGATACTTGACAAATTCACATGTGCCACCCAGGGATGAGATCTAGAGCTGGGTATCATCTGAGTATTGATGACACCACAACTTAAACTGGCAGATAATTACTCACATGGTAGTTTCATAGAGATATTGAACAGGCGCAGGGACAGCATCAAGCACTGGCTGGGGAATTCTGAGAATTGAAGTCCTCCAGGCTTAAAGTTGCCAAGGTTGGAGACCCCTGCCTGGGTATTGTGCTTCCCATTTCCAAGTCTTGCACTCAGCCCAGAAGGATACCATAGTAGACAACATCACAAGCTGCTGAGAGATCAAGGTGCAGTAAAGTAGATGCGCTACCCCTATCCCATTTTCAACAAAGATCATCAACTAGCATGATCATCAATATTTTCTCTGTATCACACCTCTGGACCTGAAACCAAACTGAAAGGATTCAGATAATCCATTTCCTCCAAGATCCTTTGTAGGTATCGTCCAACCACATTTTCCACAACCTTCTCTAAAACAAAAAGATTAGAAACTGGCCAATAATTCTCCAATAGGGAAGGGTCCAGGAAAGGATAAGGATGTTCTTGCATCAATTACAGAGATAATTTAGAAAGGAATCAGGAAAACTTTAATATAAAAGTTAAATTCTTCACTGGCTGCTTAATTCCTGGGATTTGCAATATATAGTGATTATAGTTAAGATATAAATATAAAAGATATATTTCTCCCTGCTCTGTCTGGACCACTTGGCAGTCTGGAAAATGCAATTCATGGTCAAGACAAGGTTGCAGCTTTATGTGAGCATACAAAGTGCTATCAATAAAGGAGAATATTTGTAGCTCAGGGTTGAAATGAGGGGTCCTTGGTGTTCTCTGAGATTGATTGTTTTTCTGCAGACATTTCATTACCCAAACTCATAACATCATCAGTGCCCTTCACAAAGTGCTAACCCTGTCAGATGTGGTCAAGATGTTTCTCTCCCTCTGCATGGGTAGGACTGCTTCTCCAGAACAAGAAAAGAGGGAATATTTGGTATAACTGTAGTGTGTGCAACAAACTGCTTCAGAATGACTGGAAGATGTCCAGCTCTCAGCAGCAGTACCTCTGCCACCTCCATTAGTAAGGTAAGCTTTAAAACAGTCTCTAGAGCAGCTCAACCATAGCAACATGCTGTCTGGGAAATTCTAGGTGGTGAAGTCCATACAGCTTAAGGTTGCCAAGACTGAGAAACACTGCTCTAGAGAAATTCATCCTAATTTTTCAAGCATCTTTTAGAATAAAGTACAAAACCAGAATCCTTTCTTTGGGTGAAGATTTCTAAAAAGTTGCCTCTTTGAATTAAGATAGCTCATCACTTTTTTCAATGGAAATTTTCAAATACTTTGGTATATGCATGATTTTACTGGGAGTCACATGGGTTATGGTTTTTGTATTACTTTTATTAATATACAACCTGTTCTTACACTCACAACTCATTTAACTAAGTTGACAAGGAAGTTAATATGTTGAAGGAACACCAAGATAGGGTGCATTAATCTAACCTCCAGAAGAATAGATATAACCCTAAACAGAGTCAGTTGTATGTACATGAATAAACTAACTTTATGTAGCATTGTGATAACACCTAAGCCCAATCAAATAGCTCTTCTTGCGTACTTGGTCCCCCAAGAAAAAAATCTGGAGAGAAAGAGAGCCCGAAAAAGAAAGCCTTTATGTTACCAATCTCACTGCCAATCCTGACAGCTTACAACGCAACACCCAAGCTCAGATTGGCTGTAGTGGTCAAGCCAAACAGACAAGTTAGTTGTCTGACCAATGGGAAAAGAGGGCTCAAGATGTTATGATGTTTTGCTAGCTCCTTTGGCCAGGAGATGTGGCACACTTCCTGGAGAAATTGGATGGAACTTTGCATATCCCATATAGTGATTTTTTAAAAACCCTTTGATACAACTGTGAGCTACCAGACCCATTAATAAGGAAACTTGAGTGAAAGTTAAGCATATTATATGAATAGGCTGGGGAAGATCATCTGTCACTATGGGGTAAGACATCATCAATATGCTGATGATACTGAATTATATCTCTCCAGCCCTGATGAATTAAGGGATTCTCTGGATGTCCTGTACTGGTGCCTGGAGCCTGTAGGTCTCAATTGACTGACTTGCTTTGGATTTTAGGGCCATCTTTGGTTCTGGTTGGCATAGCTCTGTCCCAAATGGACCCTGTATGTAATAAGGAGGTCTTTCTGGCAAGGTGGCAGTCATAGCCAGGACAACTTTTGCACAACTTTGTATTGTGCACCAGTTGTGAAGCTCTGGATTGTGAAGCTCTGCTCATCGTTACTCATGCCCTGAATGGACTACTGTAATGCATTTCACAGGGGGCTCCCCTTGAAGAATATTCGGAAGCTTCAGCTTGTACAAAATGCAGTGACACAAGGAATTATGTTATTTGATGGACCACCTCTTCTCTATTACATCCACCCATGCTATTAGGAGAGACATTCTGGAAGTCCCATCAGACAGAATTCCATCTGACAGAAGCCAGAAGGTAAGCCTTTTCCATTGTAGTACCTGCCCTCTGGAACATCATCCCTCTAAGGTGAGGCTGGCCCAAACCTGTATTGCCATCTAGAAAGCCCTTAAAACATAACTTTAAGCAATTCTATGGATCCCCTGGTAGCAGGGAGCCTGCATATCAGTTGTATTTGTAACATCTTTCTTCTCTTGTCTTGACTTATTTTTATTGTATTTAATGAGTTCGTAAAATGTTTTAATTCCTAGTTCTATTGCATGCCACCCAGAGTCACTTCACGTGAGATGGGCAGCCATATAAATTGGACAAATAAATAAATGGATACAATTAGTTCTTCCTAGAGACATCCATAGGGAAAGGACTGGAAAATGGAGATGCAGCCGTTAACCAACAATCAAAAATACCACAGAAATAACGCAGGGATATGGATTCTCTGATATTAAAGAGACTAGGGCTTTTCAGAGCTTATCAAATATAATAAAACATGGTTATTGGATTACACAAAATTCTCATTACAAAACATGATTCATCCAAATCCCTACATATTTCAGACTAGTTGCAAAAAATTTGAGGATAAGTGGTTATAAGGTAATAAATAAATACATAAAATTTATCCTAAATTCTAAGCTTTACTTTGATAACAGACTTCAAGAGTTCTTAATCTCTTTTGGGCCATGAACTCCTTGAACATCTGGTGAAACCTACAGTCTCCTTCTCAGAAAAATGCAATATTATTCTATATGTTTATTAATCTATTAAATCAATAACAAGACAATTCCCTTTTTAAGGGCACAATAATTTCAGGTAGTGAGATTTACTGAACTGAACAAATAATCCAGGAGTCTAGAGACCATAAATTGTTGTCTACAACCATTATTAAAGGAAAAGCTAAATTTCATTAAAGTTGAGTAATAAAGTAATTTATATCTCCGCTCAAGTTCATGGACCTCCTGAAATCTATTCATGGACCTCAAGTTTAAGAAACTCTGGCAAAGCTGAAACAGCATGTTTAGCTTCAGGGATTATAGAGCTATAAATTTAAAATCTGATAAGTTTTGAATCTCCAGTAAAAACTTGGCTATATTGCTCTGATCCTTTCTCAGAGCTGCCATCGTATTGTGTTGGATAACCCACAATCTATCCAAATTTTACTTTCAACATCTTCTTGTCTACCCCAGGCAAAATTGTGTCTCCTCAGGTTCATCTATGAAATCCAGAATTGTGAAAAGAAGCACCCAGTGAAACAAAGGGATGTTTCTTGCACAAAACAAGGATCCAAATGCACAAATGCTTGGGTGGTACAAATGCTTGGGTGGTACAACAACTTAGAGCAAATGCAGAAAGCATAACATAAAATTGTTAAAAAAAGCATAACATAAAATTGAGAACCCAGATTGTTGGGGGCAGTATGCTGATTCTGTAAACCACTTAGAGAGAGCTGTAAAGCATTGATAAGCAGTATATAAATCTAATACTATTGCTATTACTATATGCTATTGCTATAATAGACCCATACCAAACAAAACTCAGAGGCAGATAAATTCCTCAAAGAATAGCTTTATTGGATATATCATATTGGCACGAATCTGGTGAAAACCGACTCTGAAGGTTCCCATGGTTTTCACCTAATTAAAAGTAAAAGTTTTTTCCTCAACCCCAAACTATCAGCCACATGGTCCAATAAAGGCTCTGTCTGGTGGACTGGTGACATTACTCCTCCTTCCTCTGGCCAGGTGTGAGAATGTCCTTGGTTCCCAAGAGAAAGTACTTTACTTTGACTACACAACCTCAGCTATCTCCAATCCCCCCTCCCTATCCCTCAGCTCCAGTGTGGCAGCAGTGAAGCTCCAATATGGCTTCGGCCAAGTCAGCTTCAGGGTTGACAGCAGCAGAACGAAGTGTTACACAGTCTGATCTCCCCTAATTTGTTGTCTTCAGACGCATTGGGAGATTTCTAATCTGGAGGGCCAAGTTCAAGGCTGAATGGGATGATCTTTTGATACATTGTTAGCTCTGTAATCTAAAGTCCTTGCTTAACGACTGGTTATTTTATGACCATTCAAAGTTGCATTAGCCACAGAAAGGGTGCTGTATGGTCTGTAAAGCACCCCAGCCATTGTAAATAGTTCCTCTGCCCCCTCCCCAGGGTCACATGACCACATGTTGAGTGGTTCAGCTTTATGACTGGTCATGGTGTTCAGAGGTCATATAATAGCAATTTGTGGCCTTTTCTGTTGGTTTCTGGCAAAAAAAAGCCCATTCAAATGAAAGGGTTTGTTTAATAATCACAGTATTTGCTTGATCACTGGGGAAAAAGCCAGAAAATTACTCTCAGTCACATGGATGCCTTGATTTGTAGCCTCAATGACTTATGACTGTAATTCTGGGCTCAATTAGGGTCATAAGTCAAAACTACCTGTAGGCCTCAAGCCTTTGTCAATTGCTCTGTCAATTGTCAAGTGCAAAGAGATGAAACAGTTGACTCTTAGGAGTAAATTTGGTTAGTCCTAGTCTTAAAAAGTTCATTTAGTGACCAAAGTTAAAACAAGATTGAAAAAAGTGATTTATGACCATTTTTCATACTTATGACCATTGCTGTGTCCCAGGGTCATGTGATCACCTTTGCAACCGTTTGACAAGCAAAATCAATGGGAAAGCCAGATTCACTTAACTGTGTTACCAATGTATCAACTGCAGTGATTCACTTAACAACTGTGGCAAGAAAGGGGGCAAATTTCACTTAACAAATGTCTGACTCAACAACAGAAATATCACACTCAATTGTGGTCATAAGTTGAGGACTACCTGTAATGCAACAAAGGTACTAGCAGAAACCAGGTCAGAATGAGTTTTTTTTTTCTTGGATAATCAAAAAGAAAAAAGAAAAAGATCAGTAACCTCCATTAGGGTCAGAGGTGGTATTCAGCCAATTCTGACAGGTTCGGGAGAACCGGTAGTGATAATTTTGATTGGATCAGAGAACTACCAAATACCACCTCTGATTGGCTGATCGCATAGCCAAGCCTACAGAACCAGTAGTAAAAAAATTTGAATCCCACCAATTAGGATCATCTATAACTGGGATTCTCAGCTTGTTATTCAAGGTTGCCAAATATGGGGCTTAGTAGTTTTAAGAATTCTGGCTCCACCTGTCTCTTGCAGCAATTAATTTGTAAATATGGACAGCTAGCTTGCTGTGAAGCAGAACTTCAATCCTCAGTGCCATCTCAGTCCAAAAATACCCCTGAGCCCCAAATGGGCTTCCCAAGCTTTCTTAGAACATAACAGTGATAAGTGGTTGGAATCAAACATTTCATTTGGAAGTGCATCTTCCTATATAGAAAAAGGGTGGAGTGAAAGAGGGATAGTGGAGAATTTCTTCTCAGGGGCCAGACAAAAACCTGATGAGATGGCAGAAAATATTCTGGTAAATCAGTGCTTTGTAATTTATTGTATCCCCCAACATAGCCATTATTTGCGTAAGTATGTCTCCTTCCCCAGCAGCCATTTTCCAACATTCCAACATGTTCACCCAAATACAAATGTGTTCATCAGTTCACAAAGGTTGTGATATCCTGGTCTATGAAAGGAAAGAACGGTGTGCTTTTCCCCCCCTTATCCTTCCCTTTAGCCTCTATTCTCTTCCTAACTCAGCCATTGTTGCAGGAATGCGTTGTTGTTGTTTTCCTTTTTCTAAAAAGACATGTGATCTATGTCTCTCTCTGTTCCTCATTTGCCTTGTCTTGACACTCTGCCCTCTGCTGCTACCTCTGCCTGTAACATTTGCATCCTGTAACATTTTAAAATTAATTCTTGCTTTTTCCCCTTGCCAAATATATTTTAATATTATTTTATTAAGGTCCTCGAAAAAAAATTTCTCCAGCTTTATCGTAATTGTTTAAAACAGGTACAACAATCTCGGCAATATATTCATCTTAATTGCCCATACAATTACAACTCTGGCCAGTGATTTCAGAGCATTGGGCAGGCCAAGTGTGTTTACAGGAGCCAGAATATTATTGCAGATGCAGAATATCGGATAACCCATATCTATAATACGTGAGGCATAAAGAAAGAGATGGCTAACTGAGGGCCATTGAGTCAAAAAGACTAATGGTAAACCTCTAAGCCATCCCTCTGCAGGAAGGGTGCTTCCAATAAAGAGATTCAGTTTAAGCCATACTGGATTCTTTTCACTAATGCATCTTCCAGAATTACATTCCTGATCTATTTCTATGAAATGCAAACACAGAGATAGATGCAAAGGCCAAAGCAGATGGATCAGCTCAACACAAATCAATTTCACTTGTGGTCATTGTCAGCTTTCTGTCTTTTCACTTCTGTAGCGCAAGATACAATACCTACTTTGGAGAACTTAAAGAATATTACAGCTGTATCTCTTCAGGCAGCCTCTCAGCCTGTGTTAACTTAAACCCTTCACAGATTAACGTCTCCATGGTATTTTGCAAGGAACCTTCTGTCTTTCAGAAAATTACTTTTTTTAAAAAAAAAATCACATCTGTAAAATTAGGAACTTCGTGGAGATTCCTCATATATCATGTGAATACTTTGACTTATAAATGGAAAGTTAGTGGTGGAAGATTCCACATAAAGGCCAATTTTAGTGCATCGCACATTATTTAAAAGAATTGTGCAATTCTTCCACAATTCTTTTGTTTCAGCAACAGGTCATGTGAATCACAACCTCCAATCAGCAGTTTTGAATGCATTCCTTTACTTTGCTGAAGGAAGCACAATATGAAGGAAGCAAATATTCCACAATATGAAGCATTTTCATTCCATTAATTATCAAATCTTATCATATAAATACCACAAGTTTCAATAGAGCCACTCAAAGAATACTACTGCCTGACTTGAAGAATAAGGTTCCACCCTACTCTTGTATTTCAGGAGTATCCAACTTTGGTAACTTTAAGACTTGTGAACTTCAATTCCCAGAATTCCTCAGCCAAGCATGCTGAGGAATTCTGAGACTTGAAGTCCACACAAGTCTTAAATTTGGTAAGGTTGGAGACCCCTGCCTTCCATATACATATGAAAACTAGTTGTACTTTCTTTCAGCTCAGTCAATGTTCTCCATTACAATAAAAAGATAATATTGCTGATCTCAGCAGTAACAGCATCTGGCCAACTTTGACTGAACTTCGAAGCAAAGCATAGTTACTTCTGGTTAGTACCATAGCACCATTCATGTAATCAGCTGGACCTGGGCTCAGTTTGAGAACACTTCTACTCTGAATGCAGCTTAAGGGATAGCAGTTAGACTTATATAGTGCTTCATAGTGCTTTAGCATTCTCTAAGTGGTTTACAGAGTCAGCATATTGCCCCCAACAATCTGAGTCTTCATTTTACCGACCTTAGAAGGATGAAAGCTGAGTCAACCTTGAGCAGTTCGGGATCAAACTCCTGGCAGTGGGCAGAGTCAGTCTGCAATACTGCATTCTAACCACTGCGCCACCATAGCTCTTGCAGAATATGTCCTAAGCACACATGGCTCTTGGGAATTTCTGCAGCAAAATGCTTGAATTCCAAAAAATTTCTAAAAATAAATCTGAGTATGACCATGATGATGATGG
>JANHJO010002211.1:162665-177377 GCA_032468235.1 Pseudoxyrhopus heterurus | reverse complement strand
GGTCAACTTATTTTCCAAAGCACCAGAAGGCAAGGCAAGAAACAATGGATGGAAACTAATCAAGGAGAGAAGCAACCTGGAACTGAGGAGAAACTTCCTAACAGTGAGGACAATTAACCAATGAAACAGCTTGCCTTCAGGGGTTGTGGGTGCTTCATCACTGGAGGTTTTTAAGAAGAGACTGGACAGTCACTTGTCTGAAATGGTGTAGGATCTCCTGCTTGAACAGGGGGCTGGAGTAGAAGACCTCCAAGTCCCTTCCAGCTCTAATCGGATTCTGATTCAATACTTCAACTACTATCCATGTTGAATCTATAGGATTCATCATGCTGTTGACCCACCTTTTCCAAATACTATCAGAAAAAAGGAGTGCCCAGCTTCCCCTAGTTTCCTCCTGCATAGGACCTCTATTATTTCAATTCTTGTAACCTCCACTGCTGACCTTGGGCCAGTCACTCTCAGCCCTATCCAGTGGCTGAAGACCTTGCTAAGTAAATTATAAGATTGGTTTAGTCTATTCAGAGTGATTCTCAGTTTTTATTTTTGAAATTGGGGTTTTATTTCTGTTGCATTCACACTCACAATCCTTATTAAAAACATTTTTGATTAATTTGTTCAATCAGATATTCATAGAGTGGCTTATAGTTTAGAACATGTACAAGCATATATAAGATAATCCCTTAGGGTTTAGTCTAAGAAGAAAGGGAAAAAAAGAAAGAGGAAGAAATTACGTTCTGGTAGAAGTTCTGTATACACTACACAAACCTTATAAACACTGGAGTACAGTAGAAGAGGCGGCCAAAGGAACTGGTCTTTCAAAAGAGCAGGTGGGTTTGACCTGCTTCTGTAGCAGCCAGGTGAGAACCCAGAGTGAATTTGGATTGCTTCACCTGGGCTGTGATGAAACAGTATTTCTGTTCATGCTTTGAAAATGACTGCAGGTCAGTCAAAAACTTGCACCAGGAAACATAATGTATAACTGGAATTTATTATCATGAGAAGTGTTAAAGTATTTTAGCATACTTTAAAACAGGATCTGATACATTCACAGAAAAAAAAAGTATGATTCATTAAAGTACCTCAGTGATGTTCTTTAGGAACATCACCTATGCCATTTCAAAAAATATAACAGAAGTGTTGCAACTACACAGCAGCCACAGTGCATTGAAAGCTATTTTGAATGCTTGGCATATCCAGGCAGGAGAGGGAACGACTTCTAGCAATCATTCCTTGTTGCTCTTAACCATGGTACAAAGTCTGGGCAAGCTCCCCCCCCCCATGTTCTTTTTTTTGGGCGGGAGGGGAAACCGGACAATCCTTCAGCTAGGACTGTTCTATATATAAAGTAGGACAAAATATTGAATATGCAGAATTCCTATTGTGGGAATTGTCCAGAACTGCTAGAGGCTTCACACTTAGTGTGCTTGGCACTTTACTAAAGGGTAATGAGCTGGTTATGTGCTGTTGTGCCCTATGGCGGAACAGTGCTACCCAAAATGCTAGTTCATAAATATGTTGAGAGCAAATGGATAATTTTCCTTTTTTGTTCACTACAATGCATTGATTGCAAGGGAAAAGGTGACCTGGAGAGTTGTTTAAAGTAGGCAAGACAAAACATTTTAAAAAATGGAATTTTCTAGATCTTAGTATTAAGTCATTCATGATAGGCATACAAATTGTAATTTTTAAAACAGATCCAGTATCCCTTTTTATCCAAACTGCTAGTTTTTAGCTTTCTGCTCAGATGGCAGCAGCCACATAAGGAGCTAACCTGACAGTTTAATGTTAAGCAGAAAATATAGCCTAATGATTTTAGTGGGATTTATTTCCACATAACCGTACCTAGAATTGCACCCAGAGTTGTGTGCAGGCCAATTCTTGAAAAAACAAAGGCAGTAGAGATATCAGAAGTACAATAAGAATGACTTCTTGGGCCCAGTACATTTAAGCAGTATAATATGTTGGGATAATTGATTTTTATGAAATAAGTTTGAGAATTAGGTTCCACCATATGTGCATGTTAAAAACAGAACAAACTATAGCTTAAGGGAACCAAGATAAATATGAAAGTTATGCCTCCTATCTGTGTGTCAAAGATGTCCATGAGTAATGGAGAATTTCTTCCCACAGAAAGTGTTCAGATGCCATGCAAAGAATATTGGGATGGTGAGGTGGAAGAGTTTTGAAAGAAAGACAGAATTGTAATGCACATCTGTGGTGTGTTGTGAGGCTGACATATCCCCTAATATAGAAAAGTACAGAATCTTAGATTTAGCACACAGTAAACACAAATTAAAATCTGAATGGAATATTCCTGGTCAATAGATCATTTTTTTCTTGAAGATAAATGATCTTCTGTTTCGTGGTGTGTTGATTACTTCAGTTTCTTGGAGATTTCAAACTTTTCTGAAAGGCTGTGAGGAAGAAGCAAGCCCCTGTTTCTTACCCAGACTCTTTATGTAGCTTCTCTGGAGGTATATGCCTCAAGAACTAAAGCTCATATTCTCCGTAATATAAAAATGGAATTTATTGAAGGAAAGGAAAGGAAAAACAAGGAGGGCAGCTGCCACATGAAAAGATTTCCAAATCAATACAATTATCCTAGCTAAAGTCATTACTTATTACCTCTTTAAATAAAGGCTTTGATTTAGCACATAATCAAGGTGGAGAAAGGATAGCAGGGGAGAGAACAGCTGGGCCTTCTGCCTGAACATTTTTTGTTTTCAGAACTGTTTGTAACAGAATATAAAACAAAAATGAAAGGCAGCCTTTTTGAAGAGACTCATTGTTGCTTTGCCCTGTCATGGAAAATCTCTGATGTGCTATGTCTTAATCAGATACTAAGTGGCAATTAAACCCTTCTTAATGATCCTTGCTAGAATGATAAAGGCACAATCTAGTTTTTGTTAGGTAGCTAAAGACTATCTCTGTTGACATAAGAAGGAGCTTGCAGGAATTTCATAATAGTTACAGACAGACAACTTAGCACACTGTAGGCTCCCAATTCAGTAGGTTATAAGGAGTTATAAACAATAAGCAACTGTACAATAACACTACAACAGCAACAAAAATTGTACCATTGAATAAATGGGAGAAGCACTTTGAAAAATAAAACCTACATTGCATCTTTTAAAGTCTCAATTTCTCAGAAGCTTCAAAGGGCAGTCTTGTTCCACTGAAAAAAACAAGGGTTGTTACACTCAGTAATTTATGCATATATATGAAGAGGTTTATGATAGGAGTAAGCAATGCAATGCCTCCAGAACGCCCCATCCAAGCACTCTATCCCTACCTCCAATTTTATTTATGCTTGTATTTATGTAGATGCTTAAAAAAATAGGGGAAAGTTGGCATGTTACGAAGTCCCAGGCTTCAGCCTCATTTCCAAGTATGGCTTTATAGGCATTGACAGAAAACAAAACTAGTGATGGGCTGAAGCCTAATTCTTTATTTAAAAGTATGCTCATCTGTCCAGGAGAGACAAAACTAAGATGGCAGGGAGAGATGTGGAACTAGAAGGGATACCGAACCACCTCTCCCCCTGATTATCATGATTGACAATGGTCACCTTGACGGCTATTTTTGACAACAGAGAAGTTCTCTGTTGTCTATCCTGACTTGAAATTTTGGAATCTGCAGTCTTAATAAAGTGGAGGTCACAAAATTTGAGAAGACTGGCATAAGCTTTGGTACTAATTCTCCTGTGGTTTCATGGAAACTTGCTGATTCCAATTATATATCCTGTGTTGTTTAGGTTTAGGTAATGGATGGGCGAACAGAGATGGAGGTGATAAGAAGCACAAAAGGAAATGCAACTGGGGATGTCAGTGTCCATTTGGTGGCCAGTGAAAATACTGTGCAAAACGCCCACTTACCAGCAACTACCTTCATCATACCAGGTGAGTGCTCAGATGCTGAAGTTTGTTACTTTTCTGCCTCAATTCTTTTGCAATTCCTTTTTTTTTTTTTCATTTTTATGCCTTCAGTATTAGATCACAAATGCAGCTGAGTCACTTTTCCTCATTTAATTGGTTCTATATTTTTCAAGTTGATATCATACATAAAAGACATTTCTTGAAAGTTGTAAGATGTTGCAACACTATATTTTGCTTGAATGTTGATCTTTTCATAACCCCGCCCCCCGGGTATATAAGGACATAAAATACACAGAATTAATGCAATTGCAAACTGCAAATAAATTTTAAAACAGTGGGTATCACAATTACACTAGAAAAATTATATTACTAACATTTGCTTTTGAGGCTAAAAATCCCCTATTGATTATAGCATTCTTAGGAGAAGGAAGGATGTTGTATTTACATATCTTGATTTTAAGCAACTTAGCATCTTCAGGGATGTTGGACTACAACTCCCATCTATTCTAGCTATCACAGACCTTGAGGTTATACTCTAGAACAGTGATGGCGTGCAACGTGTCAAAAATTCGGAAAATGCCTATCAATGATGGCGTGCAATGTGTCAAAAATTTGGAATTCTGCTGCCCTATCATCGCATTCCAGACGAAAGAGAAACAGTTTATAACTAAGAGTCATTTGGGATAGTGAGATGGGCAGAATAAACATTTTAATAAATAAAAAACCTTACATAAATATTTTTTTATTTGACTTTATCTCTGAAAACCACAGAAAAGAACAGTGGTCCCCATTGAGGCGCGATTTTCAGAGGCTCCAGAGCCACACAAGATCAGGGCCCTTTTGCACAACTTTCAGAGTCTCTGGAGGTCATGTGAGAGCACACCACATTCTTGTGTGCCTCTGGAGCTTCCAAAAATCACAAAAGAACTTCCTGTACTTTTTGGAGAGTGCAGGAGCCATACAAGAATGTGGTGTGCTCTCATGTGGCCTCTGGACCTTCTGAAAGTCACACAAGAGGGTCCTGCTCTCGCACATCCTCTGGAGCAGGGGTGTCATACTGGTGGCCCACGGGCCGGATGCGTCATGCGTAGGCCATGCTCACCCCAGCTCCGTGAATGGGAAAATGCTGCGAGTTTGACACCCGTGCTCTGGAGTCTCTGAAAATCATGCAAGAATGTACAAAAACACACCATCTTCTCATGTGGCTTCTAGGTGTTTTCTTTGGTTACAGAAACGGACTGAACCGGTTCGCTCCAACCGGCTGACCTTAAGCGGTTTGGGCGAACCGGTACGAACCGGTAGAAACCCACCCCTGGTTGGAGGGAAATCATTCCTATTTGCCAGTTGATTGGGTTTAAGGGATAACCAATCCCCCCTCCAAATGCCAAACATTAGGCAAAAGTGTTGTCCCCATTGAAGACTCTGGTGCCAAAATGGGATGCTCTGGGATTATTCAAGCTACAGATTTGCAACTCACTGATTTTATACTACATGTAAAGTTTAGGAATGTTCCACTTCTATTTATATTCCCTTCAGTCCTCAGCTACATCTGGATTGTATTGCTCTGTACTGAAATTGGGTGACCTTTGCATGTATATCAGTAGGTTTATACTGTACTGCTTTTCTTCTTCATCAGCAACCACAACTACTATAAACCTTCCAGTGAACACCTTAGAAATCCAGCGATTCCCCCGAGAAGCCCAGAAAAACATGGGGACAGAGAGACCAAGAGAGGGTATGGGGAATGAGCCCATCACAGCAACAGTCATCCCTCAGATTAGTGGAGTGCAGATTTGCAACACCATCCGGGATCTGGAATGGAAAGATGGGATTGCCACTCTGCCTGGGAGCAACCTAAGGGTAAATCAATGAAGACTCTTTTTTTTTTTTGTTCTTAGGTGTGTATTCCATTGGGCAAATTGATTGATACATAATATAGAGATTAGTCTTCAATTTAAGACCAGCCACCTACCAACCATTCAAAGTTCTGACAGACGCCTTCCCCAAAAGCTACTTATGACCTGATTTTGCATTTACAGAGGCTGAATACACACACACACACACACCTGCGATCATGTGATCACATTTTGGGCACTTGGCAACTATCTCACTTTTATGGCTGGTTGCATCTCCCCACATGAGTGCAAGTTTTAATTTTTTTTTTTTTAGTTTCTGGTGTTTACTTCTGGTTTCTGGTAAAAAAAAATGTTTACTGGATAAAATTAATTTCCTTCATGAACACTGCATTTGCTTATCAAAGGTAATGTTCATTTAATGACCAGCACAGAAGAAGTCATAAAATGACTGATTTAATGACCCAACAACTTAAGACTGTAATTCTGGGCTCAGTTACATTCCTAAGTTGAGAACTACCTATACTAGGCCTAGGCCTTTCCAAAAAGGGAAAACATAATGAAAACCTGGGTCTGACATTTCAGGTCGTTTGCTGAAGCATGACACTTGTCCCTAGGTACCCTCAATAGCATTTATATGCTTAATTAAAACTGCAGTTCCAATTTGAGATGATTATTTAATAAAGATTTAGAATCTACCATTGAAAATTATTTAAAGGAATTTAGGCCAGCCTCTTAAATATACCAAGCAATCATCCATTACAACATTCTTTTACTAAAGCTATATTCTTGCAAGTATTCCCTTTGTCCCTGAACTCATGCATATTATTGTCATGCATATTAATCTGTCCTAGGAACATACCCAAAGCACGCATTGATTCAGCTGCTGTTTTGCAGTCCAGCTACCCTCACAAAGTGTCTGTGAAGGTAAACCAAGATGATTCTAGGTGTGTTTTCTTATGCTCAGTGAAAGAAGGGCAGTTTGTTTTCACTCCATCACAGTATTGTCATGTCCCAAATTTGCTGCTTGCTTCTCCATTTTTCTTTCCCTCTTGTATTGACACAGTTTCGAATAAATGAATACGGGACAGTGAAAGTAGTCAGTGCTGACAAACCTTCACCTGCAGAACCCATACAGGAATGTCAGCTGGAAAGAAATGGGGATGATGGAGGGGTACTTACCTGCAAGGGCAATCCTATCAGGTCTCCAGGTGAGGATTTGGAGAGAGGAAGCATACAAACCTTTCTATACCTTGTTTCCAAAAGAATAGGTTCTACTAAACTATGGCAATATGGAGAATGTTAAAAGCCATGACTAATTGCTCTTAATACTTCATGAATTTCATAGATGTCCTGATTTCCTGGGAAATGTGAATTCCTAAAGCACTCTTTTCCTCTAGTCCTGATCATTCTGTGTTACCCAGGATAATGTGTATCATTTACTTCTTTCCAGTCCCAAATTAATGTTGCAAATAAATTTTGTGTAAATCTCAGATAATCTATCCATAATTTTATTGGTCAGCTGGATTATTCTCTGAAAAATGAAGAAAAATGTACCCAACTGATATGGCAGAAGAGGATTGACTTTAAAAACAGTTTGGATTCAGCAAGGGGTTGCAGAGAAAAAAAAATCCAAAAAAAATTGCCTAATGTAAAAATTTTAGGAAAGGGGCAGTCAGACAGTAACTTAGAATGCTGCTAATTGCTTCATTCTTAATTGCCCCCCTCCTTCATCCCTCACAATCAAGTTGGAGCTGCTATTAAAAGAGTTGGACAGTATTCCAGAATCCATAATATTTGTACTTTCTCTATGTGGTAATCTTTGTAGCTATTAATCATAAGCCCACATATTTTTGTCTGCTTGAGGCTTTGCCAGGTCTTTTGCAAATGTAAAGGGCTGCATTTCAAAATGGATGATTCCAGGGGCCATTTGTGGAGAGGAATTGTAGTGTTTTCAGTGATAAACTTAATTCCTTAAACCTTTGCGAAGTGTAAGGTGTCATTCTGATACTTAAAACCCCACAAACACTGAAAAACGTAAAAGAGGTGTTTCAGATGTTGAGCTTCTGCTACTCTGATCATGGTCTGAGTTGTGAAAGATAGGCTGTTATATCTTCATTTTGTACCCTTGGCCTAAAATATGTCTGAGTAATTAGCATATAGAACATACCCAGAGCTCAGCGCACTGGATTATCATTCTGCAACTTGGTCTGACCCAGAAAATGTTCTCATTATCATAACATTGATGTGACTTATTTGAGCTTTTCACTTTCTGATTTCTGTAGAATCAGATATTCCAGAGCCTCTTAAACTCCCAACGGTAGACAACCTATTCCACTGCAATACCTGTGGCCGAAGAAATATTTCTGGGTCAACCCAGGAAGGCCGGGCATTTTGCAGTGAGAACTGTCACCGGCAGTTCAAAGAAAGGTAATAAAGATGTTGTCTTTAAAGGGGATGGGGAGAGGAGATAGGGAGAGAAGAAAAATTAATGTACTTTTTATGTCTTGTTCCTGCTGGTTTTTTTCCCTTTCTTCCATAGAAATACTGTAAACCTTGTTTTAAGGGAGCACTTTGGGCAAAAGAGCATCCATTAATGCTGAATAACTAATATAGACAAATTTATGTAACATAGGTTACATCAGTGTTTCTCAACCTTATCAGCTTTAAGATGTATGGATTTCAACTCCCAGGAGTTAGTGAACATTGTAGAGAAGGACAAGCTACACATATATTAAGTGGACTTTCTCCATAGGTGATCTTTTGACCTGAGGATTTTGCAAGGGGTATACGAATGTCTATAGAGGAGTCACATCACCTTTGCCAAAGTACATTTTTTTATAATTTCACCAGAATGAATGTTCCCAATTCCAAATATTTTTCATCCAGATTGAAGCATTTTGGTTTCTTTTTTTTATTTAGCAGAGGATAAGAATATGATGTCAAAATTGCTTTGTAGCAATGACTGTCAAGCATGGATTTATTATCAATCTTGATTAGTCTTGATTTTCCAACTAAAATGATGGTTGAGAAACAGAATTAAATTGCATGAATTAATTTCATTTAAGGTTTTATTTCAGTGTCCTCTAATGGAAATGCTGTAGGTAAGGTGTAGTATTTCTGAATGTTTAAAAATGTTAACATTGGGGTGTGCCTTCCTTGAAAAAAATAGTTTATTGTATTTTGTCAGTGTTGTTGCAGTAGAAAGTTCTAGTATTAAGAATAACCCAATTCTCATCGCTTGAGAAACATTATCTGGAGAATCTGCAAGTTTGGGTGTTGTTTTTGCAGATCTGTCATTGTGGAAAATTCTGCTGGCATCACCAACACTACCGAACTTCTCAAGCCAGTAAAGAAACGGAAGAGGAAAGATTATCAAAGCCCTTCAGAGGAGGAAGAGGAAGAATCAGAGCAAATGGTGTGACTGGGATGTTCTTGCATGTATTTGCAGTAGAATCTGATAGCAGCATTTTTTTTCCTGGTATGCATGCTCGCTCATTCACTGGACTGGCCTAAATTAGAGCCAGTCAGACCATGGAGCCATAGCTTTAACCAGTGGACACTACAAAGTAGGGATGGGCAACTATTTTTTTTAGTGCAGGAAGGAGGTACAGCTGCCTTAAACTCTTTGGTGCCCCACAGATATAAAGGAATGATCCATAGACATAACATAACATATGCATATCTATTTGCACATGTAACCTATAGGACTTCTAGAGAGGAAAGAGATGTTCATATCTGTCCTCCATTTCCTCAGTGATCAAGATTCCACTTCTAAGTGACTGTTATATTCTAAATATGTGTTCTTCCACATACAAGGATGGTATTGAATAGTGGGGTATCCATTCTTTTCCTAAGTTGGATATGCCAGGGTACCTTATCATTGTTTCCCTACTTTCCACTGGATGCTTCGAGAAGCAGCTTTGCTGCACCAGATACATCAGCTTTTGTTGGTTTTAATTTGTGCTTATATTTTGACTCTCCGCAAAATGGGGAAAACAAGGCAGAGTGCTAGGAGAAGGCCATTTCATATTGTTTTCTTTGGCCAGCAGGGCAACACTCTGAGAGATCAAGAGAAGGTCAGGACAGTCAGGCTGCATTGTGCAGAAATAAAATTCGTCCTGGTAATTTTGGACATGGTCAAAGCTAGCTGTCATTTGAAAGAGGTTTACCTATAATTTGTGGTTTTCTTCCATACCATTGAAATAATTTATTACTTGATAATTGCTTAACTTTTTAAACTTACAAATGTATACATTATAACCATATTTATCAAATTTATGTGGCTGTTCATCTCACAAGAAGTGACTCATACATATTCAGAATTCATATTCATTACACTGCAGAATTACTGATCCACATTGTTTTACCCATTGAAAATCACACATTATACAAGCCTAGTACCCTCCAGATGTTTTGGACAGTATTAATTAATTTATAATCTGTATTACTGAATGTGAGGGTGTGAACTGAAAAGAGCTGTAGTTCAAAACATCTGGAGGGCATTGCTAATTTAACCCTAATGCAATGCTGCATTAAACTAGCTTCATCATTGCTTGTTTGGAAATTGATATTATTTGTAAAGTTTCTAGAAGCATTCCTAAGTTGTAAATGCAACACATGGCTAAAACTAAGATGCTGCAAGGAATCTGGAACCAAATATTGCCCCTTAGTTCTTTCTTTTTTCTTCATTAAAGCACTGCAAACAGCATTAATTTTGAATGCAGCCATATCCCAAGCAGGATTGCTGTTTCATTTTCTGGATTGAAATCATACTCCCACATTCATTCCATTGCACAAATGAAGCATGCAGAGTCAAAGCTGCAGTTATCCTTACAGGGGATAAAGTCTGGTCATAATTCTGGTACATCTCTTTCCAGGAGTATGACTGGTAAAAAGTGGGATGGTGAAATTTTGAAATGGTGCAGCACTACTATACCTCTATTCTCTAAACAATTTTTTCTCTATAGACCAGCAAAAATATAAAAGTCTCTTTTTGTTTGGGCTGATTTCAAGTTAAAAATAACTTAAAGATATACTCAGATCTCTTATGTTGCATTTGTATTTGCCTTAAGTTGCAAGTTCCCTCAAGGAGCAATTTAGCTTTGGTTTTTGCTGCATTCCTACTTATCTTAATTTACAGTAACTTAATGTTTTAAAGATTTCTGGAGTACAAGTTTTCATTATATATCAACACACTGGAACTGATCTTATGGAAGCAAAGAGTTTTGTAGCATCATAAAGACAGCAAATTTATAATAAGTCCTGAATCATCAGCCTGTAGACTACTAAGTCAACAATATTCTTCTAGGTACCTTCAAAGCTTCTTGCAGTTATCAAGAGGTCTCTTTCCTGTTAAAGAGGAATTGAGATTTTTTCACACTTCGCATTGTGCTAATCAACTCACTAATGTGAGAATGTCTGTGTCATAGGCAGCAAATATTTTGAGAATGCCAGTATAATAAGGTTATTCTCACATCTGTGTTTTATTTTCCACTGACCTCTGTTTGCAGTCTCTGTCATCCATCACAGTCATTTATAACACTTTGTAGATCTGATGAAGGGAATTTTAAAAGCTTATGCCTTGAGCTTATATCACAAATATTGTTTGTCTTTAGAGTGCTACAAAATTCTTTGATTTATTTATTACAAAGGGTAACCTGAAATTGATCATAGAAAGCTAGGGGACATAATCTGAAACCCCAAGATTGCAGGTAATCCATCATCCAAACCCTGTTAAAAATGGTGCCAAATAGTACATTTTATCACTGAAAATTCATGAGGAATAATGTTATTAGTATATATATTCAATGTAACTGAGTTAGAATTTAATCACTTTTAATTATATTATCCCTTCTCCTAAGTGTGTAGTGTTCCCCTTCTAAGAAAGCCTCCCTCAAATTTCCTGGTATCCCCATAAAAGTAAGAGATTTTGTTTGTGTGTCTTAGGAACTAAAGCAGGAGGAGATAAATGGTTCAGGAGGAGAACTTCCTGCTACTACTACTAATAATAATGAAGAATGGATTCCCAATCAGTTTGGTAAGCATGGAGCATGGCTTCCTTGTTTGAGCAACTATAATGTAATCATTAATAATCCCCAAATATGAAAATGTCAGAGGTTATGCTTTTCTTACCTGTTCATTCTGAGATGCCGTCTGGCTATGCCTATCCCATCTGCAGCCAGAAAGTACAAGGGCAGAATAAAAGGAAGAACTGGATGCTTTTGAGTAAAATGCAATGTTCAGTCTTCAACAGCTGAAAGCAGATGATGGCTATAATTTTGGAAAGAGAAGTATCCTAAACTTTGCCCTAGATATCTAAATGTCACTTAACATAATGTTTTGGAAATTTTATTTGTTCCATTTTCTGATATTTTTAGTTTCCAGTGAGAAGGCAGAAAGTTGGACCTGGGCATCATACCTAGAAGAACAAAAAGCCACAGCTGCCCCTTTAAATTTGTTCCAAGAAGTGAGTTTTACCTGCTACCTTTATGGAGCTTTGATATTTTGCTGTCAATCACCTTATTTATGCTGTAATCATTGATTTTTTTTCTCTAAGAGAATCTGATTCTTCTTTCTGGTTCCAGTGATGTTTATATGGTTGCTGTACTGTAGAAACCTCTTTTTACCAGAGAGATTTATTCCATAACACCTATGTATTTCTCAAATTTCAGTCTCAGGCAAAGTTAAGGGTAGGGAAAAGCAAACACTCACGGTAATGTTCATCAGAAAGAAAAAAATTAATGAACTTAGGAAAGAGAAAATGTATTCTTGGATATGGATACAACATGGTAGTTTTTTTAGAGCTATTAAGTATTGGAAAGTCAAGTGAAATTTAAATGTAGTAAATAAAGTTATTTTGTTTTGGAAGAAAAAAAAAATGAAATCAGATACTCTTCTTTTACAGGTAGTCCTCGGCTTACAACCATTCATTTAGTAGCCAAAATTATAGTGGCACTGAAAAAGGTGATTTATGACCAGTCCTTGCACTTACAACTGTTGTGTGATTACGTGATTAAAATTTGGGTAGTTGGCAACTGGCACGTATTTATGATGGTTGCAACATTCCACGATCATGTGTTCACCATTTGTGATCTTCCCAGTTGGCTTCCAACAAGCAATGTCAACGATGGAAGCCCGGGTTGCTTAGTGACTGTGTGATACACTTAAAAACTGCTGTGATTCGCTTACAACCATTAAAAAAAAATCTTGTCAAATCGGACACAACTCTTTTAACAGCTTAGCAATGGAAATTCTGGCCCCAACTGTGATCATAAGTTGAGGACTACCTATACCAGTGGGGAACCTTTCACAATGGAGAGCTAAGATGCAGAGATAGGTTTATTATTTTGACGTATTTCAAGTCCTCAAAATATGTGTACTGAACTTCTGTTTCTAATAGAAGCAGAAACACGAAGCAAAGTTTGTAATCACCTGGGAGCTGCCATAATGGTTAAGGTGCCATATTAATTTCTAATGTCTTATTGCAGTAGTTTCCATTTAATAGCATAAATGTATCATTAGAAGAAATTATGTACCTCTTACATTTTTTATGTGATTTGTTCTTTTTAGCACCAGTCGATTACCCCAAATAAGAACGGCTTCAAAGTGGGAATGAAACTGGAAGGGATAGATCCTCAGCACCCCTCAATGTATTTTATTCTCACTGTAGCAGAGGTGAGATGAGTTTATACTGTTGCATATTGTTCTAGCTCAGCTATTCTCTTGTTTGCCCCTAGTTTCTTTCATTTACGTATTTTAAAGCTCACCATTCATTTTAGGGTGAAAATGCAACCTAGTTGCAAGAAGTAGTAAAATTAAAAATGGGCAAAACGGTTGTCATCATAAAATAGCATAAACTATCAGTGGAAAGCAACACATGATGATTTAATATGGCAGCCCATGTGTTTCTGTTGCTTTTTCTGCATGCAGGTATGTGGCTACAGGATGCGGCTTCATTTTGATGGCTATTCTGAATGCCATGATTTTTGGCTGAATGCTGACTCTCCTAATATTCATCCTGCTGGTTGGTTTGAGAAAACGGGACACAAACTTCAACCTCCCAAAGGTAGGATAGCGCATTTAGAAGCTCACGTCCATTTCTTGTCTGATGGCAAAGTGAATGAAGGAGCGAGTGAATGAAGTCCTTTCCAAGGAATGGAGAGAACCACCGGTGGGCTTCTGCCAGTTCGCAATGGATCTGGTGGATTGGTAGTTAAGATTAAGCGCAGCAAATCCCACCAATGGCTGGCCCTGCCCTCACCCATTTTTCGGCATGTTTTTGGGGGGGTTTTTCGGGATGTTTTCAGGATGTTTTCCGGGCTAAAAACGGCCTGAAAAACGGCCTGAAAACAACCCCCCAAAACAGGCAGTTTGGGGGGCATTTTCAGGCTGTTTTTCGGGCAGTTTTCAGGCCATTTGTGGGCTGTTTTCAGGCTGTTTTCTGGGCCATTTTCTGGACTAAAAATGGCCTCAAAACCAGCCTGAAAAACAGGCCAAAAAACAGGCCGAAAAATGAGCGGGGGCAGGACCAGCCAGTGGTGGGATTAGCCCCAACCAGCTGAATCTTACCTCTTCCTTTGAGGCGAATGGCCAGGAAGCGGGGCTGGGTGTGATGAGTGACATCGCCCACTCAGTCATATGACCAACCGGCCACGCCTACCCAGCCAGAGAACTGGTTGTTAAAAAATTTGCAGCCACCACAGGAGAGAATGTGGAGGTGGACAAATCTCTATGTTTCGGTGTCTAGTTTTTCCAAAGCTAGGTTGCTAAGTCAATTTCATTCTATTTTTATATCACTGTGTAACTCTTAAAATCTCACAAAAACATTTTGCAACATATTTTGGCAAGCAATATGATCAGAGGTGGTATTCAGCCATTTCTGACCAGTTCTGCCATACCGCTAGAGAACTTTTGACCAGTTTGGAGAACTGGCAAATACCACCTCTGGCTGGCCCCACCCCGCCCCTTCCAGGAGTCCCCAC
>JANHJO010002211.1:55191-77196 GCA_032468235.1 Pseudoxyrhopus heterurus | reverse complement strand
AGGAAGGAGCTGTGAGTTTCGGTCAGTGGCAGCCAGCAGTGGAAGGGTTGCAGCAGCTCCTTCCTTGCGGCCACAGCAGGTGATTGGCGCTAATGGCAGCTAGAGCTTTGTTGAGTGGCAGTGTCTCCACCTACTAAACTCAAAGTGCTGTTAAGTGCCCCTGGCTTTCGCTCAAGAAAGGCGGCCGGGAGGGGATGATGAAGATGATGAGGAAGAAGAGGAGGAGGAGGGAACAAGATGATGAAGATGAGGAGAAAGAGGAGCAGGGAGGAAAAGATGAAGAACGGGAGGAGCAGGAGGGGAAGAGGGAAGAAGAGGAGAGGAGGAGGAGGGGAAACAACACAAGGAGGAAGAGGCACAAGTATACTTTCTTTAAAGAAAAAAAAAACCTGAGCAAAGCCAGGTAATCAGCTAGTTGGTTATAAATTCAGCTTAAAGGTTGGGAATCTTTTCAATCTCTTAAAAATAGTCAGCATAGAAGACACAATGACTGTTTGGAAATAAGCATATTTGAATGATGAGTTTTCTAGGGTACCCACATCAATCAATCAACAAAATATAGCAATAGCACTTCGACTTATATACTGCTTCACATTGCTTTACAACCCTCTCTAAGCAGTTTACAGAGTCAGCATATTGCTCCCAACAATTTGGATCCTCATTTTACCAACCTTAGAAGGATGGAAGGCTAAGTCAACCTTGAGCCTGGTGGGATATGAACTGCAGGCAGCCAGCAGTCAGCAGAAGTAGCCTGCAGTACTGCACTCTAACCACTGTGTCACCAAGGCTCCTATCTGAAATACATACTTCTGTCCTGTAGCACAAGAGGCTGAGTATACACAGGACTGATTAGAAATCCTATGATAACTATGTCCTTCCTCATCTGCTTTAACTTAAAAACATTGAATTGAGTATGGTATAAAAATATTTAACTCTAGGGGCTTCCAGGGAATGTATAATGAAATGAAGATAGCTGATAACCTCAACAAAGACCAAGGAATCAAAGTCTGTTTTTTTAATCTCTCCAGATAAAGAGAGGATGATATATCACCCATATGTAGTCTACATGGCTGTTCCTCGCAAGGATTCCTCAGGACAGTGATCTCCCATGGGTTTAAACACCAAGAGACAAATTGGCCAAATGCTTGCAAACATGGCAGAGACTTTTATAGGACCCTAAGTTCCCAAACTTCATTTTCTAATTACTTTCAGATATTGTCTAAAGAAATTAGAAACATTTGGAATGACAGGTTTGAAAAGTCTTCAAACCTGGGTGGGCTGCTACCAGTTTGCCCCGGTTCGGGTGAACCAGTAGCTAATTTTATCATTTTTAATTACTGGTTTGGTGAAACTGGTAAATTCCACCCCTGGCTGGCCCTGCCCACCCTGCCCCACTCCTCCCAGGAATCTCCACGCCGTCCATTTTGGATGCCATGTAAGTGCAGGGCCCATGTGGAGGCTTGGGGAGGGCGAAGAACAAGCCTCTTGGAGGCTCCGAAAGGCCTGAAATGGACCTGTTTCCAGCCTCTAGAGGGTCTCCGGAGCCCGGGGGAGGCCGTTTTCACCCACGGGGAGGCTTGAGGAAAGTATCTGGAGCCCAGGGAGGGTGAAAAATGCCCCCCCTGCTGTGGTGCAGGAGGGCGACTAGCCATGCTCACCATGGCCATGCCCACCCAACAACCGGGCAGAGAATCGGTTGCTGAAATTTTTGAAGCCACCCCTGAGTGAGTTTATCTTCAACTCTGAACAAAAGAAAAATTACAAGCCAAAGATCTTAAAGAATTAGAAATAAACAGCAAAAGTTATAAATGAATAAAGGATTGAAATAAATTTGTAAATTTTATTATTAGAATTAATTATTTGCTTCTCATGGGACACACACTTATTTTGGTTATCCTGGCAACTGCAAGTCATGAAAAAAAGATAATTGATGATTTTAGAAACTGGACACTAGAGGAGACTAAAGATTCTAAGCAGAAGAAAAAAATTAAACAGTATATAAGACTGATGGGATTACAAAATGACACAAACATTGAAACATCAGGAATATTAAAGGAGAATCTTTGAAGAATAGAGCAAGAAGTTAGCAACCAGAATATCAACATTCTCGGTAATAATGTCTGCTTCTATGGACAGACTATGGGCTAAAACAAATCAATGAAGGAATGACAAATGTGAAACAATTTTTATTGATAAGATAAAGTATAAAATATGGAAATAAAAATGAAAGGCAAGAGAATGATTTAGAAAAGAATGCTTTGCTGGATATACAAACTAAACCAACTAAAGTTTTAAAAATGAAAAGGGAAATACAAATGATAAATCAAGAAGATACCTGGAAAATGTTATTGGATCTACAAAGGTGCTTGTTAAAGCCTTGAAAAAAAAATCTGTGTAATGGAATAAAGAAGAGTTAAAGATACATCAAATCCTACAATGATATTTGAATTAAAGATTAAGACTGTTAGAAGTAAAAGGAATAAAAAAGATATAAAGTCGGACAAGGTTAAAATTAACACTTTTTTTTGAAATGTTCAAAAACGCTGACCCTTTATGGACCTTTTGTTGACATTCAGATTGAAAAGTGGATATTTTATGGATTTATTTATAGATAAGGGATGGGATATGGGATGAAGAGATATCTATTTAACCTTAAAGTGTTATTAGATATGTTTTTGTTTGTTGTGATGAAAGTTGGAAGTCCCTTCTTTATTATTTTTTCAATAGTATTTATTATTTCTTTTCTTTATTATGTTTTTTTCCTCCATCATTTCTTCATTTCTGCACTCTTCTCTTTTTCTAAGTTTAGTGTGTATTAGATTTTACTATTACAATTAAAATTCTTAATAAAATTATATTTTTTTTAAAAAAACATTTAACTACAACATACAGTACGTAGTGCCAGGGCAAGTATGAAGTTGGTATGTTTGAAGCATGAAGAAGAAATGAAATGATCATGGTTTAATAAATTCCTCTGCATATTACATATGAATGGCACCAATGATTGGATCAGTATATGTACATCTGGCATTTGAAAAACAAAACTAGAGGAAAACTCAGTAGAAAGTAACCATCTGTTTGCAGTTGTTTCCTGAGGGGTAATCATATGAATCTGCTACAACAACAATATGAACAAAAAGCCTTATGGCATTTAAAAAGCTAAGCCACACAGGACTTGTTTGCTTGCACCTATGTATAGTGATGTTTGTACACATTTTAAACATATTGTCAGCATAATAAATAAATACTCAATGATTAGCATTACACCTAAAACATGTGATTCCTGTCCTCATTTGGAAATGTAATATTTAATGAATATTATTTACATAGTGAAATGGCTAATCTTCAAAACCACCTTACATTTGTTTCTTCAAAGGATGATAGGTTATAGGAAGTGTGAGAGATTTCTGAGAAATGAACTGCTCCTATCTGCAACCTCACACCCTCAAATACCCCAGAACATGCAATCATGCATGTACATACACACACACACACACACACACACACACATGTACGTTAAAAACTTTCAACCCTGCCGCATGTTCTCACACACACACACACACATATACACACACACACGTGTTAAAAATTTTCAATCCTGTTGCTTCTCTGTTAGTAATGGCTTTTTAGCAGGTCAGGAAGATCAGAATGGCACCCAATCTTTTAGAAGTTGCCTATTTCTGATAGAATATTATGGATGTGGAGAACATTTTCAAAAAATGAAAGTGCAAGTCTATCTCCCAGGACAAAGGAGACAAAAGATGAAAAGTTGAGGCAGAGATACAAAATGGAAGAATATACCACTTCAATAATATCGAACTATTTTTCACTATCTCAATTTTTTTGTGTTATATTGTGTTATAGGAATCCAGTCATTGTCTTGGCTTAGCATACTTATCTTAAACTGTAACTCTTATCAGACAACTGAATAATTCCATAATGAATCAAAAAAGCATTAAAAACTATATACCATAGTATGCCTTTCAAAATGCACAGTATAGCCTTGTGTTTCAAAACTTCTAATTAGATGTGCTAAGAATTAGGACACCTTAATTTGTTTAATCTTATTTTGTCCCTGACTTTTCAAGGGCCTAAAAGAATAAAATAAAGAATATTTCTGACAAAAATAACCATCTCAGTAAATGGTGAACTATTAGACACTGTCAAAAGGGCTGCTGAATGATGAAGTCACCCTGAAGTAACATACTGTGGCTTCATAAATACATCAGAGTAGATCAAGACATTATTCTTACCTAAATCCTTGAGGACAAATGCAGGTGTATCCATTTATGGCATCTACACACATGGCACCATGGCGGCATTTGTGTCCCCTGCAGTCATCATCATCTGTTTCACAGTGCTTTCCACTGTAGCCAGGTAAGCATTCACACCTGCAACAAGACCATTAAGGACTCCATTAATACAAAGTTGCATACTAGATTGTATCTCCAAAACCTGTTCACAGTGTGCATGTATATGAAACAGATAGCCAATTCAAAATAAAATGGCACTCTAAGCCTTACACATCAGAGATGAAGTGCATTAACTGGTATTTCTTTCGTTTTTTCCAATGAGAGGAAAAATGCTTTCTAGTTTATTTCCACGTGTGCATAGATTTGAAAGCTGGTTGATAAAGCACAGTGTCTCTCAGCCTTGCTAACTTGAAGATATCTGGACCTCAAGTCCCAGAATTCCCAGAATTCCCTAGCTAGCATTAACTGGTATTTCTTTCGTTTTTTCCAATGAGAGGAAAAATGCTTTCTAGTTTATTTCCACGTGTGCATAAGTTTGAAAGCTGGTTGATAAAACACAGTGTCTCTCAGCCTTGGCAACTTGAAGATATCTGGACTTCAAGTCCCAGAATTCCCTAGCCAGCAAGTGCTCTTGGCTGAAACTTGGCTTTTAAAGTTACAGGCTAGAGAGAGCAGATATCTCCAGAAAACATGTTTTGGAATAGCCTGAATATACAGTAAAAGCCACATTTCAAGCCACCTTGGAAAATAATGAACATATTCAGACCAGTGCAAAAGAAGGAGAGTTTCTAGATTAATATTTAACATATCTGGAAAAGGCACTTCCATATACATTTGAGCTATAGTTATAACCCTCTTTCTTAAAGTTAGAGTAAAAGATTGGAATAGAAAATGAGACAGAATTGCATCAAAATTAAGAAGTACAGATAATTAGTAGAATTTATCAAATAAGATCATCCTATTGTGCAGCAGAGATGCAAATGATTATGTTTCATCAACCTAAGTGCATTACATACATAGAAAATATAGGACCAATTCAAGCATTACCAAAACCTAAATGGCTAAAAGTATGTGTGCATGTGTGTGAATGCAGCTGTACTAATTGACATTTTATTTAATGTATACTTCTAACAAATATACAGGAGATATATCAAAACCTACAGCTGACATTAGAATAAAACACTGCAATAATCAATGCAAGACATTTTCTAATATAATGATATAAACGTATCTTAATGCTAGCAGAAGTTTAGTACAGTAAATAATGGAAAGGTTTTTTTTATAGTTTTATAAAGGTCTTGCAAATAATGACAATTTTAAATCTGCATAGATCAGACACCAGACATTTATTTAAAGAGGAATCAATTTCCGAGATCAGGAACTATATGGGAAAAAATCCTCTAAAATATGAAGAGGCTATTTTATGGAAGGAAAAACTAATTGACCTTGATTGTACAATTTAGCTGATCTCAATGGACATTAATTATAATTTAGGGATTCAAATAATAAAGAATTTAAATAGATAATGTTCCTGAAAACTCAGCTGATATAGGGATTGGCAAAAAGTAGCTTTTACGATACCAGGAGAGATCTAGGCTGCCTAAATTGCATTACAGGTAGTCCTCAACTTATGACCACAATTGAGTCCAAAATTTTGGTTGTTAAGTGAGACATTTGTTAAGTGGTTTTTGCCCCATTTTACGATCTTTCTTGCCACAGTTAAATGATTACTGCAGTGAAAAGTTAGTAACGTGGTTGTTAAGTGAATCTGGTTTCCCCATAGACTTTGCTTGTCAGAAAGTCGCAAAAGATGATCATGTGACCCTGGGACACAGCAACGGTCAGAAGTATGAACCAGTTGCCAAGCATCTGAATTTTGATCAAATGATCATGGGGATGCTGCAAAAGTTGTAACTGTGAAAAACGGTCATAAGTCACTTTTTGTAGTGTGATTGTAACTTTGAACCATCACTAAGTGAACTTTTGTAAGTCAAGGGTTACCTGTATTTTGTTATGATCTATGAACTAATTTAGATTATATTGAAAATATATAGTCAGATTCATAAAAGTAGAATAATAACTTGTCACAGTTTAAGTATTTGATTGAGCAAAATATATAATTGTGCTTGATCACAATGTTCAATGCTTCCCTTTCACTACCACCTTTCCAAATTGGATTTCACAACAAAAAAATAAAATAATTTTACAATCAGTGTTAACAGTACATTCCAACCAAGGTATTTTGTTATTTAAAGCAGTTTGTTATTCAAAAGTTTTGCATTAGGAGCTGTATTTGCTCATAGTCTGAAGATGGAACAGATTGGTTTTGAATTCAGATAGTCTTCAAATTGAAAACATTTGTTTTGCAACCATTTGAAGTTACCCAGCATTGAAAAAAGTCACTTCTAGCCAGTCTTTGCACTTAGGACTGTTGCAGCATCCCCACAGTCATGTGATCAGAATTTGGGTGCATGGCAACCAACATGTAGTTACAATGGTTGTGGTGTCCCACAATGGTCATTTGGTCATTTATAACTTTCCCAGCTATCTTCCAACAAGCATAATCAGTGGGAAATCTGGATTTGCTTCATGACCATGTGATTCAGTAAAAAACAATGATTCGCTTAAGATCCATGGGAAAAAAGATTGTAAAATCGGGTGTCCTTCACTTAACAACTGTCTTGCTTAGCAACAGAAATTCTGGTCCCAATTGTGGCTGTAAGTCTAGGATTACCTGCATACTCATAAGTTTATCCTCTTGACAAGAAATTAGACTTATTTTGTATTTACATATCTTAATTGTATATTAGATATGTAAATATCTTAACACCCATTTTTTAAATCCCAGCTGCTACTTTGCTTTTTTTTTTCAGATTTCTGATTATACAATGCTTCCTGATATAGCCACTTTGTCAGAACGATTACGAGTTTGTCTGCAAGAGGGAGATGAGAATCCACGAGACTTTACAACACTGTTTGATATGTCTATTTACCAACTAGATACTACAGCACTTCCGAAAATTATTAAGTCAGCATCTGAGAGTATTTATTATTCTTAAAATAGCTTATTTTTTAAAAAATACAGTAACAAATTGGATTTAAATATAGCATGCATTGGCATAGAAATCTAAAACCTACAAATCTACAATGTATATATAATTGTCTATTTTGGATAGGTGGCAATGAAAATCGTAATATAGAGAAAATGCTCAAGAAAGCAAACAAATAAGCTAGTGGACTTCCATGTGTGCACCAGAATGTTTTAAAGTTATAAGAGTTGAGCTATATCATCCCAGATCCAGAAAGAGGAGCAAATAATAATGGGCTGTGGCCAGGAAAGTTGCTTTTTCTCTTCTGTGCAGAAGATTGTATTTCCCAGCGGAATTGTGAGAAGAGTCCTGGATCTATGGTTCTACTTGCTGTGCTACTTGTTGCACTGATACACGTTTCCTCAGTGTAACAAGTAGCACAGCAATCTCTTCTTTGTTTGTACATCTGCCTAAGAATTAGTTGTACCTTTTTTAAAACCAAAACTTCCCACTGGTGATTAGCTTGTTGATACCATGTTTATTCTAAGAATTATCATTTCTGGACTATGGCCTTAATTTATAATACCCTTTTCCTTATTGACCAATAGCACTTCATTGCTCAAGTTTCTATTTTTGCATCAGAATCTTTAGAATTTTAGATTCTGATGCAAAAATAGAATATTTTCAATTGTAAGGGTCAAAATATTAACCTTATGTGAAGTCCACAGGGTTATTGTAGTACTGTATAGTCCTAATCAGAGTTATTTTAAAGTTGCCCCATGCAGTTTTGTAGAACTTACTCCCTAATAGTTGTGTTTAGGAGTACATTTTCAGTAATATTATGTTCCCTATTATCAATTTGATGTTTTACATTTATTATCAGATTATGTAAGCTAACTGTATTCTACAGGTCTTATGAACAGCTGAATGTGAAATATGAACCACTTCAGCTAATTCAGCCACAGTTTGAAACACCTTTACCTGCACTTCAGCCAGCAGTGAGTAACAGTGTCATTTGCTGTTATTACAATAAAATAAATATATAGAGAAAACAAGTATTTTTATTCTGGATATAAGATTTGATCCATTAGCAAAAAATAGCCAGAGTACATTAGTTAAATTAATAGGTGAGTATTACAAAAGATGGATAGGAGGCACATTATAAGACACTAGAATACCTGTAGTAAGGTGAATCAAGTGTTTGAAAGAGAGACTAAAATTTCAGATTAAGGCTAACAGAAATAGTGATTTTGAGTAGGTTATAAATAGAAAGCCAATTGCTTTCTCATGGACATTAAAATGCTTTGATTAGTATCAAATGCTTTGATTAGTACCAATATTCCATTTTTTGAATAAATAAGAACAAATCAGACATTTTGTTTCACCTTTTTGCTTTTTAGGTTTTTCCACCAGCCTTCAGAGAGCTGCCTCCTCCCAGCCTGGACTTGTTTGATTTGGATGAAACTTTTTCTTCTGAGAAAGCTCGTCTCGCCCAAATAACAAACAAGTGTAAGTAGTTCAAACATTTGTGGTGAGTTTGCTAAGCTAATTTGCAGAATGGTTGAATACTTCAGCAACTTGAATCCTCCACAATGGGTTATGTTTTCAAACTAAGGTGGGGCTAATTTGGATTTATAATTTTCTGTTATTTTCTCTAGAATTGTTAATTTATGAATAATGAATTTCTCCATGTCTGGGTTTATGGTAGAAGTAATTTTGACCCATTATTTTAACAGTTTATGTTAGGGATCCTATATGTTAGCATTGCTATATTTGATACAAAAAGTCCATTTTGAAAATTTGCAGTTGGAGAAGAAAGTATGAGGAACAAAGCCATAAATTCTTGATCAGGAGAGGAGACTTTCCCACAAACTTACACATAGAAATTCTGTTATCTCTACTTTTAGAGAGATCAATAAGGTTGTTAGACCACTTTGGGCTTTTAAGATGATCAGAAGTATTGTAGCTAGATCACCTATTCAAGAGAAATGTGATGTATTGGCAGGTGGTACATCTGTTATTGTATTCAATTTGGCCTTTGGTTTAAAGTACCGTTTTATTGATTTAGTCCTTAGTTTTAAATCTCTAGCAAAGTGATTTCTAATCCACATAATTTCTTAACATCTATCAAGATTTTTATTAAATCTTTAAGGCATACATTTTAATTCATTTTTAAATGTAACTGTATCATGATTTTTTTTAAAATGGAATTATTTTGATAAACTAAACCTGGTTTTCATAGTAAATTACATTTGGTTATGAATTGCTTTTAAAATATGAAAGTAAACTGGAATAATGAGACACTATATGCCTAAATGACTATACAATATTGGGACAATATTTCTGTGATAATAGAAAAATTGGTATAATAAAGATAGATTATTGATATTATTCAGAGAAAACTCATATAAAGTTACGGCAATATATGATTAGTGTTATAAACAAAATAAATAAAATTATCTAATGTGTTAGAAACAAACAGAGATCATCTATTATATGTGGAATTGCCTGTTATTACTTGTATGTAATGAATACAACAGAAGAAAATATATTTCATTATGGCATTCCATTAGATCCTTTGGTTTATTTTTCAGTTCTACAAATTAATTTGTTCAACAAACTCATAAGCAATAAGTTTTAAAAATAGTTTTGTATGCAAAATATGAAAGATTGTTGATGTCGGTAAAATAATAGTAATAATTTGTCATTATAGCATAATTTATGACAGAGAGGTTGAAAATAGATGAAATATATAAGATAATTATTTAGGCTTTATTGAATTTTATAAAACGTATTTCGGATTGCCTTTCAGCCAAAGTTCAATAGCAATTTCAGCTTACCAATTATTTCAATTATTGTTTATAAGTAGATCTGTTGCTCAAAGCAACAAATGTGTGAACATTGGATAGAATGACAGATAACACTTATTAATGTTTTATATGAACCCCCCAGTTGCTGTTAACTATCTCTTTCACATACAATTGTGCCAATATTTTTATTAATCATAAAAACCGATGTTTCAAACGACTGACTTTATGCTCTTTAGAAGATGAGGCATTATAAATTCTTTACAAAAATAGGTACCATGGCTCCGAATAATATTTGCATCTATGTGTAGTAATACTTCTTTGTATTTTATTAGGTACTGAAGATGATCTGGAATTCTATGTCAGAAAATGTGGTGATATCCTAGGGGTAACTAATAAATTGCCAAAGGAACAGCAAGATGCCAAGCATATACTGGAGCATATTTTCTTTCAAGTGGTGGAGTTCAAGAAGCTAAATCAAGTAATTATTAAACGTTTTCCTTCCAGCCATATATAATGGTTTTACAGGGGGTCCTCATTTAATGACTACTCTTCGGCAAACCATTCAAACATATGGCGCTGAATGTGTAGTAGTTACCACTGATCCTTATACTTATGGCTGCCACGTCCCCGTGGCTACATGAACGCAAGCTCACAGTTATGACTTTAAAGCATCCCATGGTCGTGTGATTGTGGTTTGTGACCTTCCCTGATGTCTTCTAACAAAAAGTCAATATGGAAGCTGCTGAAAAGTCACAAGTCGTGGTAATGTGACCCATGTAGTCGTTACTTAATGATAGCACTGGGACAGCCAGAACTGCCATTGCTAAGTGGTGTGGACATGTGGCTTTTCAATTTAAGAGCTTGTCTGTCACTTAACAATGGATGCCCAGCCCAATTAATGACATTAACTGCGTACTCTCAGTAGGAAAATATAAAATTAGATTGCAGGGAAATTGGATATCTTACTGATCTTAGCATGCTAGTTTGGAAGTAGCATAATAAAATCATGCAAGTATAGTTTTTAAATTAAAAATATTGAAATAATACTTCCTGAGGATTTTTTTTAAGGTAAAGATAATTGTGCATTCTTGTTTCTATAAAAACAACAATTATCTATGATCTAAATCTTGTGGCCATCCATCTCCTTAGGTTCTGTGGCCTAATATTAACAGTCTTTCCCCCGCACAAATAAGTGTGTGTGTGTGTGTGTAAGTGTGTAAAAGAGTATGTCCATGAGAGATTTTTATGGTTCATTTAACCCTTATTTGGAAGATATACAGGGATGATGATCACTGAGTATGCGGGAATTAAATATATATTTTACTTTTTGCTGATTTTTCAAATCATTGTACATGGCCATATTTCTTTTTGTAGTACAAATCCCAAGATACCATTTAAAGTTATGTGGCCCAAAGTAAGTTGCATACAGTTGAACATAGTGATGTTCCCATGTAGAATGTATTTATGTATTTCTTCCTTCCTCTTCAAATTTCCCACCTAACTCTGGTGCATAAACCAGACTGCATTTTTTACTCATGACTGCAAACTAGATAGAAATAAACTAATTAGATTTTAATCTTAACACATTATTCTGCACCAAGATTATCTCTTAAAAGAGGGAGATGATGATTTGAGAAAACCTGAAGGATATATCTAATTCCTTAACTGTTTTGTGTTTATTGTATTTAGGCCTAGTTATCTCAGAATATTTCATGAAAACATTTCAGAATGTTTTCATGAAGTATTTCACAACTGAACATTATATAATATAGCTCTGATGCTATGAAAGCAGCCGTATACTACACGGTCTGTACCAGGATTTTTTATGATACATCCAGAAGTGGCTAGTGTTATGCAAAGTGTCTAATGTTTCCAGGGTCTCCTTATGAAGGTTGTTATCTCTTTAAAAAGCAAATACCATAATGCAGTGTTCCTCAGAATAGTTCTATGTACATTGATTTATATGACTAGGGAATATCCAGAATTTTAGAGGCAGTACAGTAAGAGAAAAAACAAAGGTAGTTAATAGGATGAGCTGAGTTGCTGATGAAGAACCTCTAAATATTCTTGTTTACTAAAGTCTATTTCAGATAATAAAAATATTTTCCAATGATATCTTTAAAATTTTAAAAGCTAGGAATGGAGAGTCCACAATGATGTATGATGTACTTCAATATTTTTTTCTCTTCTGAAAGGAACATGATATTGATACAAGTGAAGTTGGATTCCACGGTGGTTTCTGATAAATCCGAAGTATAAACAATGTCTCCTTTTTGGAAGAAGAGGAATCATAATTTATTGAACAAGCACATGACAAGTGACTGTTATCTGCCAATTTTCTATATCTACATTATGTTGTAAATATGAAGATAATCTAAAATTTTGAATGAGGCAGTAATTTTGATTTATATATTATATATATATAAAATATTGTATATTTAATGTGTTTTTTAAATAAATCATTTGTACAATTTGAAATTCTTGTTTCTGATTAGTTTGTTCTCTAAAGATTGTTCTGAGCAATATAAATACGTATAATGGCTAGGGAAATGTGTGATAGTGATTAGTTATTGCAAGATATGAAACATAGATGGAATTCCATGAATTAGGAGGTCTTAAGGGCCTCTCTTCAGGTACAGCTTTGGATGAGGAAGTCTGTTCAGCAATTCATGATCAGAAAGGCCTTTAAGTAGTTTAGCTGTAGAGATAGCTGTATTAAAATTTGTGTCCTAAGTTATTGTTAAAAACGGATCAAAGATATTCTCATTTTGAGTTAGAATGAGAAGGTCAGTTAAAATCTCAGGTTAAACACAGTTCATGTGAGCTCAAGGAACTACCTAAGATGATTTTTTTTAATGTCGATAGAAAAACGTGCAGTTGAGTTATACCAAGTTTTTTAAAAGCAGAAGAGTAAGCAATTAATGTGGCCAATTTCTCAGCACAACAAAGTATTAAAATTCAGCACTGACTTCAATAATGGAAGTAGCTGATTTAATCTCAGAGGAAAGAAATAAAACTGATTTCCACATATAATAAGCACTGCTTTTGTTCTATTTGGTAACTTTATTTATAGGTACAAGGTATAGTCTTTCAATTCCATTTATTCCTGCTCAGCCTTCTGTAACAACTTATTTCAAGGAAATGGAAACAACTCATACTACTGACAGGTGGACAAGCAGGGGGGAAAACTTTGTACAAAGGTCTGCATTCTGCTTCCTGCAAAAGTCAGGCTTTGGTTTAGGTTTCCAGCAAGCATAAAGAACCCATTTCACTTTGTACACTGTAAACAAATCCTGTTTTGACAATGTCATCAGATGATCCATGTTGCCGAAAGTATAGGAAAAAAGAGGAACCTGTTATAACTGCCCTACTACTAGGCTAATCCAGTTTAACAGTTGGATCTTTGCAGATTTAAGAGTCTATTTTAATTCAGTGGATTACAAGGCAAACATTGATGCCCCTTGTACTTTCTCTCTATACACTAGCCCTTTCCTCCCATAAAGAACCTCATCTGAACTACAGTACCTAATGGCCTAGAAACTCTGGAACCTCAGAAAACATTTAGTTTAATATCCCTCAGAAAACATTTAGTTTAATAGCAGTAACTGAGTTCATACAATGTGAATCATAATTTATTCATTAATCCACAACTAGATCTATATATTGTGCTAGATCAAACCAAGTTGTGGCCAAGGATAATACATGATCTGCCTCAACATATCCTTTTAACTTAAAGTTCTTTTGGATTTCTTGCTAATAATCAGGATAAAGCCAGTTCGGAGATTGAGATTTACTGCAATAAAAGTTGCTCGAAAGCCATAGCTGAGATAAACCCACTTCTAAATAGGAGCAGCTATTATACATAAGCTGAGATTAAGCTGAGATTCCTGGATTTAGTTCTAGTGATTCCTAAGAGTAAAAGTAGGGACTAAACGTACTAGCATCTCAACCCAGTTTGGAATATCAAAATATTTATTCACATTTCAACCAACAATTCCAAGACCAACCCCCACAAAGACTAGACAACAGATTATTACTAATGCATATGAAGTAATATTTCACCTGATTAAGACTGAAGCTGTTTTTATGCCAATGTTTTCCATAGCTCATTGCTCATATCAGCTCTTCACATCAACTAGAGTGGAAGAAGACATTCAGTGGTATGGACAGAGAATGGCAAAAAGCTATATTGTAATATACTTGTTTTGCATTTTTCAATTAATCTGGTTTTCATTTCTAAATTTGAGTGCTCAATTACTAAATTATTTGTTATCGTGTGCAGATCCTTAAATGTAAAAGGATGAAGTCACTTTCAGTTAATGTCTTTGTGGCACAATATCTTATCGGACTAATTTTCCCCCCTATTTTTTTTGGCTCACTTGTCAGCAGAAAGGACAGCAAGAAAAGTATCAGCTGGCTTCATTGATGGATCAGCTGGCATAGCAAAATGTGACTTCTCCAGAGATGGCGTATCCGTTTTCATGCAACCCAGGGAGCCAGTATCTTCCAAGCTTGCTTCAAGAGACAGAGAATTGTCCACAGTGGCTTGTATTCCAGAAATCTCCCATATTGGTGGCTGTAGTGGCTTCTTGAAAACCACATCATCACTCATGTCAGAACTTTTTAATATCATGTGTTCAGTTAGTACAGGGGCGTTGTCTTCTCTGCATGGTGTAGATGACTTAGTATCACGGTATGTGTTCACTAAGGAATTTGCTTTGCTGTTATTAGCAGAACTTAAATTAGACAAGTCAAAGGCAGATGGTTGGAATGGGGTTTTACAAAAAGATATCCCACTGTCACATGAAGTGTGCGGGTCTCCCTTCATACTACCTGAAGAAGATTCTGTAACCTTGACATTTAGAGTAGTCCCTTTACTGTCCCAGTCTTCTGATTTGGGAGCACAATTCATGTCCAGAAATAAGCTGCTACCTGGAGAGTTGCTATTGCTGGAAGCACTCATCAGAAATCCATTGTCTAATACGTCTTTCAGGGACAAAGTACTATGACAGCTTTGAGAAGACATCTCCTAGTTCAGAATCCTAGTAGTACCTGATAACAGATAACCATGTTAACATTAAACATTGATATGGAGTTTTCAAAATTCATTTTTTCCTGTGCTGGTCATCGGAAAAGTTCTAGTAAATTTAAACCTGGCAAGTCCAACTTTATTAGAAGAGAAGAGGCCAAATTGATAAGAGAAGTAACAAATTATCTTTCCATTATTGTAGGAATTGTACTTTTGTGATTCTAGAACCAACCAACTCTAGAATCAACTTACTGTTGTTCTAAGAAATGCAAACCCTAGTATTTTAAAAGTTGTTTAGCATAGGTTTAAGCATAATTTTTCAGACTGTAGCCAAGACATTATTTAATCCCATAAAGAGTAGTTTTTGACAACAGTGTTTAGCAAAGTATAAAGGGATAATCCCCTTTCCTGAAAAAAATGTTTGCAAACTAAAATTTAAAATACAGGAGACAGTATATATCATATTTACTTGAAAGTAACACTATCTTAAATTTAAGATAACTTTTCTCCTAAAACAGAATAGTAGATAAAAATAACAAGCACAAAAATCCTGAGCAGTCCCCAAATGCTTTCTCTTGTCAATATAGTTGCAAGTTTCAGTTTCTCCCCAAAATCCCAATACACACACACACATACCAAAAGGTACCCTCCAAAAGAAAGAACAGTCCCACCAAAAAAATAAAACATAAATTAAAACTATTAATTGTGATAAAATAAGATACTGTCTTTATAAAGTTATTTGATCACCACCCACATAGAACGTTATAGCAAAACACAAATGCTTTATCTCTCTTTCACACACACAATCTATTCCCATCTTCAAGAAGAAACAGCAAAAGAAGGAAATAAAACAAGAAGTAGCTGGAAGCACTGAGCGAGTTATCTGAAGAAAAATAAAAAGAACAAAACTACATAAATGAACCAAGGGAAAGAAGTAAGAAGAGATTATATTCAATTATTACAAAAATAATTCGATTGCCATGACTCAACTTCCAGACAACTCTACCAGGATGGCTGAGAATCTTCATTAACATACCATCCTATACATTTAGTTGGATACATAACGCAAAAGTCACAACAAGAAAAACCACTAATATTGATAGAATGCCTCCTGTCATGGATATTTTGTCTTGGGTTCATCATATGCTAAAAGACCACAATGAAATGACCCACCTGTTCAAAACTAAAATGCAGCTTCTCCATTCCAACATCAACTAACATGTACAATTTTACTCCAGGAGCTTCTTCCCCCAACTACCTGTATTCTTTTTATGCTAGGTAGTTTTATAAGCTAGACCAGTGTTTCTTGACCTTAGCAACTTTAAGATGTGTGGACTTCCAACTTCCAGAATGCTGGCTGGGGGAATTCTGGTTACTGAAGTCCACACAACTTAAAATTATGAAGTTAAGAAATACTGAATAGAACATTGTAAGCAGCAGTTATCATTAGTATTCAGTGGTCAGCAAGAATCCTAGTTTTTACAACTCTGAAATAATTTGAAGTTTCCCTAAGTAATTGCAGAGTATAACTATGTTGCTCCAAGGCTATTTACATGTTCATGTTTTTTTCTACAATGCTCAAGAACTAGTTAACCTGCACCTGGCATTTTCTGACTCAGCTGCTACATTGCATCATCTCTAAGAATACATAGCTCTCACAGTACTGCAAACAGAGGAAGCATTTTAGTATTGAAATTCTGTGAAACTCTAGACAATAAGGCAAAACAAAGAGTTTCATAAATTTCTGAGAAAGAGCAAAGCTCTCCAACAAAAATCAAGGTCTAATTCCCCTAAAAAGACATAGTGGTAAGGAAGAGACCCTATTCAGACATCCCTGAAAATTCTTAGAAATTCTTCTCATTTGCAAGTCTAAGAAATAAAAGCTTTTTTTTTTTAAAAAAAGGTAACTCTAAATAATTCTAAACTAAGGTATAATTTTTTTCTTCCCAAGAAAAAAACATTATGCAGATTTTATACTTCTATTATATACAACTCTATTAAAATTTTAGAACACCTACCATTAAGATCAAAACTAGAACTTACCTAAGTTCTAATAAAACAATACAACTGTTTTTGGAAGCTTTAATGAATTACAGAGAAGGCTGTTTATCTTCAATAACTATTTCTCAAAAGTGCAAGAAAGACAGCTAATGAATGCTCTTATAAGCCCAATTCATACATTGTGGCACCTTTCTTAATTTTCCAATTAAGCTTATTTAGAAGACTGGAAAGTTCTGACCACCTGAAGATGCTTATAGAGAAAATTCATTACAACAAACTCTCATTGATGTGTCTCACATATAAATTGTATCTGCATAACCCACCTGCTGCTTCCTCCTCCTTTCCCACATTGATTAGATGTCCTTAAGTAGTTATTGTTAACTCTTGGCAATTTTCTCCATGATGGTCTGTCCCCTAACCTGATCTTTCAATGATGCATTGGTGCACCCCTCTCATTGTCTCTTCACTTTGCCTCAATTTAAGATCTACATCAGTTTAGCCACTTCATGCACCTGAAGGAGTGAACTGCAGTTCAGTAAAGCTTAGGTCTTTTAATAAAATATGTTAGTTGGAACAGGCTTGACCAGACATTTTTGGCTACTGTAGACCAACATAGCTCTCCTACTATATTACTATAAAATACTGACCAGAAAATCACTCTGTTGATGTCCACAAACTTCATTGAATAGTCCAAAATCAAAATGACATCTGAACTCCTTCCACATTTTCTCACTGCCTAAAATACTAATTTAACCCCATCTTTAGCTACTGAAATTACTACTCTTCTTTTGATTACTAACAATAGATACCAAAGGAATGCTATTTAAACAAAAGACATCTCTGCCACCCAGTGGCTATAAATATGAATGCCTTATCCTGGGGAAAAAGATTAAATTCCTAAAGCAAATGTTATGCTCTTTCATAGGAGATATATTGATTGCTGAAATATAGTTTGCATCCAGTACTAAAATATTTTTTCAATTGAAGCCCATATCAGTGGAAAATTTCTACTCTAACAACTTTCCAAGTATAAACTAATGTTTTTAAATTACAAAACACTGCAGGAATCAGCAATTACATGGTATAGTATAAAAGAATATTGATCTTACTACTTAACAAAAGAAAATGCTTTTTTGATATATCATTCTGTATTCAGAAGTTTTCAGTTTATCTTTTTACAACCAATAATGTATTTTTAATTGTGGTATCTTGACCTTAAGGTAATATTGGTTGGATTCACATATTGTAGTAATTTTTAAAAATAAAGGCTGGTTGAAAGCCTCAGTTGGCTCAGTCTGTACAGTGGGCCTTAGGTAGAATTACCTATTCAGGAACTTTATTTTTTAAATGTAGAAATCCAAATTACATGACTTAATTCTGGAGAGTCAGTAAAGTTGCAGCCTGTATTTTTGGAAAACATCAAATGGTCTAGAAAACAAAGAGAAGTTATTTTTTATATGCTGATACCAAATGAGGAAGATAAGAGATACTGAAGGGTATATTACATAGAATACAATGCAAATTTCAATCAAGGTCAGTACAACCATTGCCTAATCAGGCTTTTAAAACTGTTACAGTGGCTTAATGAGCTATTGAGAAACTGCTGTGGCTCATTTCCATGTCAAGCATCCCCCTTCAACCCTCCGGCTAGATGACAATCAATGTGGGGAAGTAGCTCTCAGTTATCTGAAACCTCTAAAGTGGCATTGCCTGAAGCCAACAGATTTCTCACAGGAGCTCTAGAGACCATCAATCATTTACAAATGATGTACATCTTTGGCTGAACATAGGAGTTTTGGTAGTGATTTTACTGCAGAAGCATGCAATCCAAGTGTACAAATAAAAGAACAAATATGCCATATTTCTTGAATTAAAAAAATCCTTCCTCAGATAAGCATCCACTACTTGTTTAATTTTAACTCCCTGAATTGATTTAATTTGTGGAAGAGATCATTTAAGTATTAAATCCAACCATCTGATCTGTGCAGGAAGCCAAATTAAAGCATCTGTGACAGATGAACCCCTCTTTTCTGCTTAAAAACACCACAAGGAAGGAAGTTCACTACGTTTTTGAGATATTGATTCTTCTGTCAAATTATTTTTGTTGTGTAGACATGTTTCTTAATATTCAGGTGAAATCTAGCTTCTCATTTAACAGCAGCATTCCATATCCTGCACTCTGTGATAATAGAAAAGACTTGAGCCTTTTGAGTGATATCCTATAGAAATCTAGCAGATCCTCTTACAAATACTATTGTCAAGTCAGGCATCCCGCATCATCTATCTGTGAATTTAACTTGTGTTCCCTATGTGAAGAATTTTCCACTTTTCCATGTTAAATGTGTTTTATTATTTTTAGCCCATTTTTAACCTATTTTGTTCTAGAAGGTATAAAACTGTCACTGCCAGTTTTTCATTATGAATGGGGTTACTGCATCCCTTTAATTGCTTGTGAAAGTCAATAATGGCTGTCAAAACGGGAATAAAAGGCAAAAGAAACAAGTAGTTTTTTCTAGCAGCTTAAAGTACTGCAGAGGTTTAATTTCTAACAAGAAAAGAAAATCAGTAAAACCAAAATGAATCTGAATAGATTTACAATTTGCATTTCCTGTTCAGCTGCAAGGTCGAAAGTACACCAGCCAATCCTTAAAAAAAATGTATCTTGAAACAGCAAGACCATTTCTTTTTTAAAAAAAATAAAGTTTATTATTTAAAATCACAAATTTCATTGCTACATTGAGCAGCACATGCTCTAGATGTTCACAATAAACACGTCATTTTGGCTATTATAATCCTATATCCACATATACATATTTATCCATAATACTATCGCTCCTTTTAACCTCGGTCATTTTAACATCACTGTACATATCAGATAAATTTCACATTGGTACATTCCTCTGGTCTCTGTATTTATCCATTAGCCATTTAAAACCTCCCATGTTTTATAGTATTCAAAATCTTCTTATCCTTTAATTTTTAAGGTTAGCCTGTCATCTCTGCACACTCTAATATTTTTCAAATTATATGAGCATCTGTTGGGGTTTTTCACTTTTCCAGGATTGCGCGTAGGCAATCCTGGCTGCTGTTAAAATATGCAATATTAGATATATAGTCCCTTTGTTATAATTCCCAGATAATATGGCCAATAAAAATATTTCAGGTTTCCATTCAATGCGTTGTTTTATCATGGCTTCCAACCAAGCTCAAATCTCGTCCAATATTTTTTGTTTTTGGACATTTCCACCACAAATGGTAATACGAACCTGGAATTTGTTTACACTTCCAACATTTTTCCCAATTGTTTTTATACATCCTTGCTATCTGTACCGGGGAATAATGCCAGGGGTGGGTTTCTACCGGTTCGCCCGAACCGGTTGTTATGGTCAAGCGGGTGCCAGCAAACCAGTTCGGTAGGTTTGTGTTAGAAAATTTTTTGGGGGGGGAGGCCCTCCCACCTGCCTGGATGATATACCTTCCTTTATCCACTCTCTTTCCAGCACAGCTGATAGGTGCGGCAGCATGCCTCAGCTGTTTTCCGCTGTTACAAGAAGTTGATTTTTTTAAGCTCTAAGTTGACACGCATGTGTGCTTGGCACACGCACACAAAATGTGCACATGAAGCGAACCAGTAGTTACACTGGTTGAAATCCACCCCTGAATAATGCCATCTATAGAACATTTTATATGTTCTCCTAATATGCCACTGACATTGTTAATTTGAGGTTTCTGTTCCATAGCTTCTGCCAATTGTCCAAGTCAACTGTGTGACTAAAGTTCTTAGCCCAAGTTCTCGTGGTTTCTTTAACTTGTTCTTCCTCTAATTTGACCATTAATAGGTAATTATATATTCTCTTAATTAATTTCTCATCTACTCCCATTAAAATTTGGTCTAATTCATTTAATTCTGTATAAAACTCATATTCCTTCTTATCCTTTTCGTAGCTGGATTGTAATTGCATTTGTGGCCACCATGATAAATTGATTCCTAAGGTTTTTAACTCTTGCTGTGTTTTTAGTTTTCCCCTCATTTAAAATGTCCTTATATCTTATAATTTTGTCCAGGTTCAAAACATTTGGATATGTCCATGCCTCCATTGTGGATACCTCTAATGGTACTTTCAAGTAGTGTTTCTTTTGGATTCTGGACCATACTAACAACAGTGCTTCTCTAATGTGATGTCTCTGGAAGTACGTATGCATTTTGCTCTTATTATACCATAGAAAGGCATGTCATCCCAATTGTAAATCGTGTCCTTCTAATGTTAACAATCTCTTATTTCTTAAATTGACCCATTCTTTCACCCAAGCAATTGCCAATGCTTGATAGTAGAGTTCCCAATCGGGCAGGCCAAATCCTCCCCTAGTTTGGACATCTTATAATAATTTTAATTTAATTCTCGATTTTTCCCCTGCCATATAAATTTTAATACCATCCTGTTTAAATCATCAAAATATGTCTTCCCCAGTTTTGTTGGGATCGTCTGAAATAGATATAGCAATCTTGGCAGGATGTTCATTTTGATCCTGGCTATTCTACCAATTAGGGATAGATGCAGGTTTTTCCAATTTTCCAAATCTATTTTAATCTGTGCTTTTAATTTGTCATAGTTATCTTCTTTAAGGGTCGCACACCTCACTGTTAGTTGCACATCTAAATATTTGACTTTTTAAACAATTTGTATATTCATAATTCTTGCAAATTCTTTTTGTTTCTCTGTAAAAAATTTTACCAATATTTTCGTTTTTTCTTTATTTATTTTCAAGCCTGTTACCACCCCATATTCTTCTATCATTATCATTAATTTGGGTCCAGTTTAAGTGAAAATCAAGAATGCAACTTTACACAAAAGTATCTGTTGCTCTTATAGGTAGTCAAGCTG
>JANHJO010002209.1:149554-161273 GCA_032468235.1 Pseudoxyrhopus heterurus | reverse complement strand
CAGGCATCAATTTAGGCCCGAAAATCAGCTGATTTGTGTAAGCCGACCGGAGTATAAGCGCTGATCGGCTTATACTCAGGTCAATAATTTTACCCAGGTTATACTCGGGTCAATAATTTTACTCGGGTCGGCTTATACTCGAGTATATACGGTAAATGTTAAATTAAAATATAGTTTTTGGTATTCATAGGTCTTCACATATATTCTTTTTCTGTTCTAACAGGGAGCCACTATTGTCACTGTTCTATAGTGAGCTCCCCTATGGATGGTCTACTTAGAATTGTTATACTAATAATAATAATAACTACCCTTTGTATTTCTGTGTTTTAGAGTTCTGAATAGTTTGTCTTAATGTATTGTCTTTCCCTCTCATCTCTTATCTTCTTCATTTCCCCAATGTTTTTTTATCCAACTTAGCACTCTCGGGTTGATCCAGAGGAACTGTTCACTAAGCTGGAGAGGATTGGTAAAGGATCATTTGGGGAAGTGTACAAAGGAATTGACAACCGTACCAAGGAGGTAGTAGCTATCAAAATAATTGACTTGGAAGAGGCAGAGGATGAAATTGAAGACATCCAGCAGGAGATAACAGTTCTTAGTCAGTGTGACAGTCCATATATCACCCGATACTATGGCTCCTACTTGAAGGTAACTGAAGCTAGAAAAGTAGCCTGGATTGCAATGCTTTTGTTGCAAGCTGATAATTTTGCAACTTATCTATAAAACTGAAGGGAAGGGAAACAAAAACCAACTACTGTACAAACCTTTCTGTCTCCAATCACAGTAAAATGGCTTCTGCTTTTAGACAAGCCCTGTTTTTTTCCAAGAATTGTTTATATTTCAAATCGCACCACAAAATCCTGTGGTAAAAAGTCACTGGTATGAGTGGATAAATGTCAGTGAGCAGAGGAAGATTTTCCTTCAAAGTCCTTTCTCTGTGATTGTTGAAATAAAAATACTCATGATCAATATTTAATCTTCCAGAGAGCTAATAATTTGAATGAAAATTAGTCTAAGCAATCAATTGAGTGAATGAGTAATACATGCAGTGGTCCCTCCCTAAATTTATTGATTCTAAATTAGACTTTCTTAATAATTTTACTGAGTTTGTAAAAATGTTATTTGTTAATTGAAGGTGGTTAATTATGGTGGATGAACTTTGCTTCTGAAATGCTAATCTTTCACTGAAGGACTGCTATGATAATTTCAATTTTTGTGCAGCAAAGATAAAGGTGTCCTTGTATTTCCTTGTGCTAACATTCTTGTATGAAACTGGTTATATAATTTCTTAAACTATAAAAAAATATCACCATGAATGTGTTACAAAGATCAGTGAGACAGCTAGATCTTATTCTGGTATTAAGAAACTATGTAAGAGATGAAGGACAGCTTGTTTTGTCTAATATTTCTAATAAAGTAGATGGATTTAACTAAACATTGTGATATTATTGTCACATCTGCTTGGCTTAATCTACAGGGCACTAAACTGTGGATAATCATGGAGTATTTGGGAGGTGGCTCAGCTCTGGATCTAGTAAGTATCTTTGTTGTTTTTGTTTATTACCTTACCAGAATTTGCCACCTCAGGAGCAGCTCAAGATTTCATATAATCAGTTATGACCATCTACCTAACCCAACTGGTATTTGGCTCCAACCAGTCAACAGATTTGATATTCTGGCCTTGGATGAAGTGGATTATCTGGATCCTTTTCAGTCTTGGTTTAGGTCAAGGTAGCATTGAGGTGGCATTGATCCCACTTGTGAGTGACCTCTGGGGGTTTGGGATGGAAATGATGCAACTGTCTTGACCCTTCTGGATCACCTGGCAGCTTTCAATATCAACCATGGTATCCTTCTGGACTGGCTTCAAACATTGAGAATGGGGTTTTTGTAGTGCTTCTCTTCCTCTCATACCCATTTCCATTTTGTGGGGAGGGGGGGTTCAACCTAGATTCCTACAATATGTGATATCTAAGGGTCCAGGTTTTTTGCCCCTCCTCTTTAATATCAAATGCCCAAGATCATTTGTGCTCATAGAGTGTGGGATCATCAGTATGCTGATAATACTTACACATCTCCAACCTGGTCAAGCTGGTCAGGTGATGCTGTTGAGATGCTGACCCAGTGCCTGGAGGTTCTGATGGTCTGGATGGGTAAGAACAAGCTCTAACTCAATCCTAGCAAGGAGTAGGATCTGGTGATATTCATCTTTGATACTTCATGGGGATTCATTTTCCTTGACAAAGTTAGTGTGTAATTTGGGGCTTCTTCTCATGAGCTGGTGGCTAGAGGGGCATTGCACAGATTCATATGTTTTGAAAAATATTCGTAGCCAAATTTATTTTATATACTTCGTGGACATATTTCTGCCCTTGTCTTTCAGCTCAAGCCTGGTCCCTTGGAAGAGACGTACATTGCCACAATTCTGCGAGAAATTCTGAAGGGTCTGGACTACCTTCACTCTGAGAGGAAAATCCACAGAGACATCAAAGGTAAGGCACATAGACTGCACATTGTGTCCTGGCAGTTCTTTATTGAGATCAATGAATCACTGTTTGTTGCTTGTTTTCATTAATATCCTAGGAAGAAAAAGCTAGCTAAGAATATATCTTTCTGTGATCATGCATTAAACTAAGGAGTCTGGAGGGCCACATAAATCTATGAACAGATTAATGAAGATTATTTCTTTTTTTTAAGAGGGAAATTTTTCATGATTTTGAAAATGAGAAGAGGGGATGAATGGGAAAAGGGGATTATGAAACAGAAAGTATATTTTACTCTGCCAAACCATTATGTTTGTAATGAATAATAATAAATGGAAATCATTTAAAATCAGCATAAAAGTTATTCCATTTGGTATAGTTAAGAATACTATAGAAACATTTGACTCCCTTTCATAAAAGGATGGTTTTTGATGAAATTTATGCTGTGTGTGTATAGACTGCAGTTACTTTCAAATTGCGTTCAGTATAGTACTTCTGGATAGTGATTTTTTTAAACCAAAATATAGGGTACATTTAGGGTAATTACAATGGCTTTTCCAATAGAATATAGAAAAGAAGGATATAAAATATGCAAAGAACAGAGAATAAAAAACAGAATTAAGCATTTCAGATAGGACAATTATAATATCCCATTGTCTGGCTTCTGAAAATATAAGGAAGTGGACTAAGAAGTAGACTTAAGGACTGAACCAAATTTCTGGCTGTCTTCTGTTTTCCTGCTGCAGTTCTTTAAATAACTATTTGTCTTCTTCGCTCTCTTGAAAATCAGCTAAAAACTGTATACCACACCTTCAAAAGTTACCATTTTTCCACAAGAGAGATAACCCCCCCTCCCTTTGATTAAGTTACTTGTATAAATTTTTGTATAAACAGCTGCCAATGTGTTACTTTCGGAGCAAGGGGATGTGAAACTAGCTGACTTTGGTGTGGCTGGCCAACTGACAGACACTCAAATCAAGAGAAACACCTTTGTTGGAACTCCTTTTTGGATGGCACCCGAAGTCATCAAGCAGTCAGCCTATGACTTCAAGGTGAGCTGAGAAGAGCAACTAGAAGTAAAAAGACTGTCAATGTATTATCTCATCAAGGAATTGCCCTATGTAGAAAAAAATAAAAGGTTTACAGTATGTTATATCCACATCCTTTGCCCACAGTAATGTTTGAGCATACTAACAGAGCTTTGATCCTACCCACATATACAAACACACACACACAGGATCATTATGGAAGGTGAATTGAACTATTTTGGAAATGGGAATCAAAGCCTATGACCACACAATGTTGGCTTCCATGGGCAAATTAAGGTAGGATATTCTGAGTTTGTACCCTTTTGTTTTTCTTACAGGCAGATATTTGGTCCCTTGGCATTACTGCTATTGAACTGGCAAAAGGAGAGCCTCCAAATTCTGACCTGCATCCAATGAGGGTTCTCTTCCTGATTCCCAAGAACAACCCTCCAACATTAGAAGGGCACCACAGTAAGCCCTTTAAGGAATTTGTGGAAGCCTGCCTTAACAAGGACCCCAGATTTGTAAGTGGGTGTTTTTTTTTGCTTGTCTTCGTAAGCAGAGCCTACAGAGTACTGCATCAGAATATCTGGCAAAAGCTATTAAAAGAATACGATACTTGACCTTTGGAGCTAAGGAACCAGAAGAGACTCGGGCTCTGGTTTAACCTCCACAGAAGACTGTGGTAACTTTGGGCCAGTCATGCTATCAGCTTTCCAGCCCAATCTATTTTACAACATTGTTGATGGAAATGTTATGTACACTACTCTGACCTTCTGGCGAAAGTGTGGATGTAAGATTAATTAAAAAGTAAGTCTGCCTGAGTCATTTTCTAAACCAAAATGCTCTTCAGAAAGCCAAATGTGATGTCCACCTTCTTATTTGGGCTTCTGCTAGCTGAAACTCCTTGTTTTGTCTCTCTTTTTTTGGCATAGAGGCCCACTGCAAAGGAATTGCTAAAGCACAAATTTATTACACGTTACACAAAGAAAACATCATTTCTCATGGAACTCATTGACCGGTACAAACGGTGGAAATCAGAGGGGCATGGTGAGGACTCCAGCTCAGATGACTCTGACATGTATGTATCCTCCCTGTCTCCTGCTCCATTCCCAGATAAGAATAACTCAGAATCAGATGTTAGCGAGAGGAATCTGAACACTACACATTTTGTTTCATAGAAAATAATCTTTTGTAGATCTTAACATGGATATAATTGATGTGGCTTTTTGGGTATGGGTGAGAAAGGAACAACATGTATTATTTTAATGCTAGATGCTTTCATTTAAAAAAAAAATGAGGACAAATGGAATACATGAATATTCAACTTTGGTTCCGTGGTGGGAACCTACCAGAAAGATTAGTGAATGTGGTATTACTTCAAATGTTAGCCCCATGATACATCACACCAGTTGTAAGGGCATAGGAGGAGTTGGGGAAACTCTTTTCTAATTTTTTATCTGTAATGTAATTCCTCCATTTTGATGCATTTTTTGAATAAAAGTGGTTTTGTTTTATTTCCTAGTGATGGAGATGCAGATGAGAGGGATCAAGGGCCCATTTGGACTTTCCCTCCAACTATTCGGCCTAGTTCCCTCAACAAATTGCATAAAGGGTTGTCTCATCATGGATCTCAAAAGGTCAGTTTGGTATTTATTGCAGCTGAGAAGAACCAAACCTTTGATAGTAGGTCTGGGGGGAATTTTAATGTTTTTCTATTCTGAGACAAAGGTATTAGAACATTTTCTTTGGCTGCTTTTTTATTTTTAGCATTAGTACCAGATACAAATGGCAGATAGGATGTCATTTCAGCCTTTTTAGGCTCTTTCTGGAATCAGACTGCTGAGAGTCTGTAGGAAAAATAGGGAGCAGTTAATGATATTTGTTTACTTGTTTCTTTCAAAACAATGTAGGTTCATGATGTTTGGCAATACACTGCATTTTTGTGGACAAAGAGCAAATATAGATAGTGGTAGGCAACCTATCTGCACTCCAGATTTCAACCCCCATCAGTCCAAATGGCCAGGGATTATGGAACATGTAATTGAAAAACATTCAGACTAGGTTTGTATATTACATTAGCCATAAAGATATTGATTTTGATGTAGCATGATGTAGGCACAACTTTTTCATTTGTAGATCCTCATGTACACTTAGCATTATGAATCAGGCCATATGGCCTTTTCAATAAAATCTCAATTAAAGTAAACCCTGGCTTAGCATAATGTATGAACCAGTTCTTGAATATTCTTGTTGTCATAACTGGAGGTCTCGCTTAGGGAAACACCAGCTGGCAACCTTGGTTTTTCTCTTTCCAGGCTTGTGAACCCATCAAGAGGCAGCCCCGGTCCCAATGTCTCTCTACTCTTGTCCGTCCTGTCTTTAGAGAAGTGAGTCTCTGGCACATTCTGAGCGGTTTTTGTAAACTTTTTTGTAACATGTAAAGGGCTAGGTGGGGATCTCTGAAATGGATAGGAATCTGAAAAGCAAGGGCATAGCAAGAGATGACTTTTGAAAGGAAAAACCAGGTACAGGTACTACACAGGTGTCTAAATCCAATATTCACAAAGGCTTCTAAGTAGTTTTTACCAATACTATTGGGTTGTGCATAGTTTTTTTTTGGGGGGGGGGGTCATTTTTATATTTAAATAGCAAGTATTTATGGTGATTCACAATGCCAAAAAAATTAATAGTGGTCAGCTTTGCCATGTTTTGCATCCTGATTATGTGGGAGGCACAAAGCAAAGGGTAACTGGCTTAGGTCAGGATCTCTTCAAGACAGAGTACGGGTATATAAGCCATACTGACAATCGAAAGGCAAAGATGTTCAGCCAAACAAGCTTTCGGTTACAGACTGATTGCTCTTGTACTGATATTTTTTGCTTTTGGTTTTGATTCACAGTTAGCTATTCAATTTCTTATGGAGAAATTTCTTAACAAATTTTTTTTATGCTGCAGTCTGTCCAGAGCAAACATTTTTCTGAAATATAAATTCCAAGTGTGCTGAAACTTAAATAGGAGATTCCAGAAATTATGGTTTGGAGAAATGAAAAGCAACACTAAAAACCTTTTTACTGGGTGGTGGATGCTCAGGTTATTTTTAATGGAACAAGAATGTTCCATATTATTTTGCCTAACATGTATGGTGTTCAGAGTTTCATATATGAGCTGGTCTCAAGCTCTCACCTATGATTTTCTCATGCTGGAATCAAGAGTTGTCTAAACATTTTGATTTGGATGAAACATACCTGACAAAAATTAGTAAATATACTACAGGCAGTCCTCAACTTATGACCACAATTGAGCCCCAAATTTATGTTGCTAAGTGAGAAATTTGTTAAGTGAGTTTTGTCCCATTTTACGACTTTTCTCGCCACAGTCCTTAACTGACTCATTGCAGTTGTTAAATTAGTAACACAGTGGTTCAGTGAATCTGGGTTCCCCATTGACTTTGATTGTCAGAAGGTTGCAAAAGGGGATCACATGATTCCAGGACACGGCAACTGTCATAAATGTGAGTCAGTTGTCAAGCATCAGAATGTAAATCATGTGATGACTGGGGATATCTCAATGGTCATAAGAGTGAAAAATGGCCATAAGTCACTTTTTTCAGTGCTGTTGTAACTTTGAACTACCTGTATAGGTAGTCCTCAAATATGGCCACAATTGAGCCCAAAATTGGTTGCTAAGCAAGACAGTTAAGTGAGTTTTGCTCCATTTTATGACATTTCTTGCCACAGTTGCTAGATGAATCACTGCAGGTAAATCAGTATCATAGTTGTTAAATGAATGGCTTCCCCATTGACTTTGCTTGTCAGAAGGTCTCAAAAGGGGATCCCATGACCCTGGGACACTGCAGTCGTCATACCTGCCAGTTGCCAAGAATCTGAATTTGGATCATATGACCATGGGTCCCAAGGATGGTGCTAAGTATGAAAAAATTATAAGTCATTTTTTTCAGTGCCTGTCACTAAACACTAAACAAATGGTTGTGAGTTGAGGACTATCTGTAGATGACATCCTTTTACATATGGGTGGAGAGTAATAAACTTAAATATTAAAATTGTGACTCTGATTATGGAGTATATTCTGTCATCTCTGATATAAAATGAAACTTTAAAACAAATATGGTGACAGTTCCAAACAAAATGTATTTTGTTTTATTGGCAGCTCAAAGACAAGCACAAGCAGACTGGAGGGAATGTAGGCGCCATGGAAGAACTTGAAAATGCTTTTAGCTTAGCTGAAGAGTCTTGCCCTGGAATCTCAGATAAGCTCATTGCATATATGGTGGAACGAGTGCAAAGGTAAAATCAGCAAGAGCCGTTAGCCTGATCAAACTTAATAGTGTCAGAAGAGCTACCTAGTCCTAATTTATGCTGCCTTTTGTTTGGGCCCACAATATTTAGATAAGTGCTATAGATTGTGGATTCCTTCCTGTATAAGTCAGCTTCTACAACTTGGTCCTTTGAATGGTCTCTGGACAGGATACTGAACATCCATTATGGTACTAATCCACACCAATTTTGGCTAAGCATGACTTTTAATATTTAGCCCAAAGCAATGTTCTACCTGTTTTTTTTATTGAATTTGAAAAAAGATTATGGTATACATCAGAGGTCCCCAACCCTTGGTCTGCAGCCTGTTGGGAATTGAGCAAGTGGTGGGTGAATGCGAGAAGCTTCATTTGTGCATGTGTGGTATTAGGTTGCACATGCGAAACCATCCCCTTTCCCCCACTCCCACCACTGGTCCATGTAGCCAGAAAGGTTGGGGACCACTGGTATACACTACTTCTGTATATAATATCTGTACAGTGAAGATGAGCCATCTGAGACTTCAGGGCCATGGGTGACATGCAAAGCTCTCCCATCTTCGCTGTTGAATTTCAGCTTGCCACTATTTTGAGGCACAGAACATATGAAAAAGTACAACATACAGACATAAAAAGACTCTACTCACCTAAATAAGGGAATCCCCATTGTGAACTTACCATATTTTTCAGATTATAAGACGCTCCGTAGTATAAAACACACATTAGTTTTTGGGGAGGAAAATAAGGGGGGGGAAATTCTGCCTCTCCCTACCAACATCCATCGGTATTCATCTGGCTATCGTCTTTAGCGAACAGCCTGGTCAGCTTCAGTACATTCAGCCTGATTCAGCACAAGCAGCTGATTGGAGGGTGGATCGGCCTCCAGATCTCTCGCTTCGCTCACATGGGCCTCTTTGGGGCTAATATGCTGCTTCGACCAAACAGCTGATATTCTAAGGAAGCTCTGGTGTTTAGAGCAAGCTCAGCAGGGGGTGTTTCGGGCAGAAAACGCGACACGCAGAGGCAAAAAATCCCCGAAAATGCACTGCGTGGAGGCGGTGATTGGTGGCGATGTGCTCTGGTGATCCCCGCAGCCTTGAACGGGTCTGAAATGGAGCGTTCAGAGGCTGAAAACGCGAAGCACAGAGGCAAAAAAATGTGAGGCTCAGAGGCGGCGATGGTCTGTGGCAATCCCTGCAGCAGGTCTAAAAACGCGATGCGCGGAAGGCAAAAATGGCGGGTGGGTGGGGCTACATTCGATGTATAAGATGCACCCTAATTTTCAGACTCTTTTAGGGGGGAGAAAGTGCATCTTATACTCCAAAAAATATGGTACATGCCTGTGATATTACCCACTTTTGGCTTAATAACATATGGTGGAGAAGTCTGACAGATTTCTCTTGTTCATCCTCAGGTTCTCACACAGTAGGAACCACCTGTCTTCAGCACGCTGATGAGTTGCTCTTTATTGCTCATGAAAAGGGTGACTTTCCCCCCATCCCACCCCACCAGCTCCTCAAGAACTGCATCTTGAATTGTTACCTGCTATTGGATGTTAACATTGTGCTATGAATTCCCAGTCATTTCAGAGCCTTTATGTGTGTATGTGTCATGCGCCCATGATGGGATTTGTAAAGCAAATGATCATGGACTACTTTGCAGTACTGGGAGGGTAATTTCTACAATGCATTTCATGGAGGTTTTTAAACAATAACCAATTTTGCTCAGGTCAGACCTTGTTTCAAAGCAAAATCCTGACTGCTGGAAAATCAAAACTCTTAGACAAACACATTCCAAGAAGGAAGGAGACGCTGGTGGGTTTCTCCTCTGGCCAGAGGCAAAGTTTACCTTAAGCACATAGATGATCTCTTGCCGGTCAGCTAGATAGCAATAGATGGCTGTTACTCAAGAGAATCTTCTTTAGACTTTCTCAGTTTAATTATACAGGTGATATTTTCCTCCTCAGTTTACTTGCCCCTTTTGTGAGGCAGGCTTGTCTGCTGCTGTAATCTGCCCTTGGCCACGTTTCAGTGACAATAGCTCAAAGCAGAAATGCTTGTAGTGTGGCAAGGCCTTTTGCTGCTATACAGTATTCATTACTGTCAACTCATATCTGATTCAGTAATTTTGGCAAGCAAAGTATTATGGACTTATTAAAGAGGAGAGACATTAACTATTCCTACAAGTTAGAGAAACAACAGAGTCAAAGTTTCTACACGTTTAGAGCTTTGTTTGTGAAATGTGGCTAAAATTTTCTGTTAAATTGAAATAAAGTGTGGTGCCAACCAGTGAAGAATATTCTAAGTGACGTTCCTGAAACGTGTTCTTTGTTCTGTCTCTTTAACTGTTTACTCTATGTTGGACCTGAATAGTTTTAGGAGGTATCCTATCATTTTCTAAGCAATCTGAAACGCTTAAGTAGGAAGTTAGCAGATCTATAGCAGTATTAAAAATGGAAGTGGGAGGTTTTCAAGTTTCATTTTCTAATTCTGTAACATCTGATAGTGCCATAGATGACTTGAGAAAGAGGTTACTACCTAATAATTACATTTGTGGGTGGAGGTGGATCTTCCAGTTCTGTTTATCCTCCCTGAAAAATGCGCTGTTGATAGTATTCAGATATTATGCTGGAACATAATGCTCTTAAGAAATATCTGGGACAGTTGTATTTCAGCCACACTCATGAATTTGAATCCAATTTCTTTACCATTATTTCTCTAAATTATTTACACAAAATAGAAAAATATACCGATGGAGAACAGGAAGCTGCTACTTTGTGCTGTTCATAAAAGGTACTTTATGCTAGTCCACACGGTATTGCCAGAATGCTCCCAAAAGTGACTCAAAAGTAACAATTATTGCTACTCAAATAAGCAGCAAGAGGGATCTGCCACTTCCAATAAAATTAACTTGTAAAACAATGTGACTTTGCTTCTTTATTCATTAGTTTTATGTTTTGCCTTTCTCCCAGGAGCTCAAGATAAGTACTTGCTCTTCTAATCTTCTAAACAATCAAATATGGTAGTTTGGGCTGAATGTTAGTGATCTGTCAGTAGGTCTTCCATGCCTGGGTGTAGATTTGAACCTAGGTCTCCCCAGTCAAAGATAACTGGTATTATAGTTTGATGGAATGAATGCAAAGTTTCAAGTTGATGCTAATTAAGGGCCAGAGTTTACACATACATTTTCCTTAGGTTATTTTTTTTAAAAAACTGAGGATAAAGTTTGGTCTTAGGCAAGCTATAGGAATTAGTCAACTGATTTTATAGGCAACTATATGTTGTAACCCTATCAGCAACATAAAGCAAAGGATATTTAAAGGGACTCAAATTGCCAGAGCTTTTAAAAATACTGAATATTTCTGTCAGATAATGTATTTGCTATAATCTGATTTTGGTGATAGCTTCCTTTGGCTATTTATATATGAACTCCACAAATCTTAAAAGTTGCCGAAGTTGGAGAGCCCTATTCTAAATGCTTCTGAAGAACAGTAACAGATATAATGGTTCAGAGATTAAGATGAAGCTAGACAGTCTTAACTGTGCCAAAGGTTTGTTAATGGTTATAATAAAGAGTAATGGTGGCAAATTTAAAAAGGGTTGGATATTATTACATGGTTGAAGTTTTTTTTTCTTGGATGGGGTGGGATGCATCTGACATGTGAATCCCACCTGACTCTGCCAAAGTCAAGAAGAGGATATGCCGTAGGAGTTTTTCTACTCATTGCCGATATACCTCAGGTATCAATTGGGGCAGAGGGAGGACAATATATTTTAGCCTTATCTTTAATAGCAATAGCACTTAGACTTATATACCGCTTTACAGTGCTTTACAGCCTTTTCTAAGTGGTTTACAGAGTCAGCATATTGCCCCCAACAATCTGGGTCCTCATT
>JANHJO010002209.1:135002-145124 GCA_032468235.1 Pseudoxyrhopus heterurus | reverse complement strand
ATGCTGATCTGGCACTCAAAGAAATCCAGTTTGACACCCCCGATTTATATGGATTAAATTTGGAATCTTTTTAGATACCGGCAAGTATTATGATTAGTTTTATAGTCATCCAGATGCTTAGATAGGATTTCATATTTTTATCCCCCTATCAAGTCCACCCTGAGGATCCAGGATAAGTACATGTTGTTTGATATTATAATTCTCTGTTCATGACAATGTGAAATCATACTTCCAGTTGTTTTAGCTGCTATTGGCCTTCAGACACATCATGATCTTCCCAAGAATCTAGGAGGTTGTAACAGATAGCCGTAGTATATGCACAGATCCAAACAATGTTTGTCTTTTGCAACAGACAGATGGAAATTTTATTAATGTACAATTTCTCTTGTATTCAGCTGTTTCCAGGTATTGCGGTGTCCAGCATTCATACTTTTTCATCTTTCTTACCAACAATTGTTAAGTCTAGGGAGTTACCAGTATGTGGCAGTGCTTACTATTATTATAAACACAAAAATGTTAAATCACAGTCCTTTAGCTGGTGTTGGCCTTCATACACATGAAGATCCTCTATCCAAGAACCTAATTTTTGTAATAATGCAATGCAGCATAACATTAGTATTTTCCATTTGATACATTATGTTTGGGTGCTGATTTAGTTCTTTGTGCACTGCCCAGAGTCACAGCTAAATAAATAACATTTACTCTGGAGGAAGTAATGTGCAGAAAATGTTTGACCATAAAAACACTTCGGATGGCTAGCAAATTGAGTTAGTGGCTGAATGAGTACTCTTAAATGGCATATGAATCAGAATTGCTTGTCAAAACTGCAAAATTGTTTACAGATCTATAATGATCACCATAAAGGCACAGAACTATGTGCATTCAGGGATGATCATTATGTTATACAGGTAACCAAGTCCTCTCTCTAGCATTCCAGTATACTTTCATCTTGAAAATATGCAACTTTTATCTTACCTGATGTGTTTTGTAAAAGAACAGACAGAAATTTGTAAAAACAACCCACAGCTTCTGCCAACCATTACTATTTTTGAACTTCCTCAGCAGATACCCTGATAGCTGGTTCTATGAAGGAGGAGAAATAATATTGTGAAATACCACAGTAAAAGTCTATTGGTGTTGCTTGTAGTAGTTTAAAAACAAATTTGCTATTCTTGAGGCCTGATTCTAGATCAAGAAATATTACATAACATTCATTGTGAACAGCTGATTTTTGTATCACCAGTTTCTTCATTCGCAAGGTGCTTCTTTCCTGCTTACATCTATTAGCTTCCAATGTTGAAAGTGAGATATTTGTAGGGAGAAATGCATGAAGGATAAGATGCGAATTGATTCTAAGTTTTTTGTCTTTTTAAACCCTGTATAATCCCTTAATTTGGGATAGAGTTGGGGTGACTGAATGGAGCTGAGCATTTACTGGCCAGATGCCCTTCCTGATGCCTATGTGGAGTTTCCAGCAGATACTTTTTCTTTGTGCCCTGGGAGGGGAACATCTGCCATTACCCTCAACTCTCAATCTTCTGAGTAGGAGGAGAGTGTCTTTACCACAAGGCCACCACACTGCTCAGGATTGAGTCTAACTTTGAAGAATGACAAAACAGAATAAGTCTGCCTTTCCCAACTTCATTCCTATGGATGTACTGAACTAGAAATCTCAGAATTCCCAGCCATCTCATTGTAGTTTAACATCTCAAGTGTTACTGGAGGGCATCACGTTGGGAAAGATCGCTCTAAAGTATATTACTATTAATATTAGTTTTAATATTCATATTAAAAAGGGTATATATGAATACCTTCCCAATATCTGGATGTATTCTGAATTTCCTCCTTAGCCAGGATAGAATAATAACCAATGACAATCCCAACAAAATAATCATTGCTAAAGGTATTCAAACCCTCTCCAACCCTAGTTTCTCCAGTTAAATTCCCCCCCACCCCAGTCACTTAGTTCTCACATCATGCAAAGAACTAAACAGAATCTGGGTAAGAAGACAATATGGTAAATAGACTGGGAAAAACACAGAGTAAAAGAAGTAGAAGACAAAGCTATGCAGAGTAATTTGCACCACTCCCCAAAGCACCATTGAAAAAGAAATCTAGTTTGTTAGGAACAAAATTACAGTATAAATTAAATACATCTAAGGCAGCTTTCTGGAATCTGGCATTGCTGAATTAGAATTGCCAGTACCCAATGTACTATACTGGTAGCAGATGTAATTTAACATCTGGAGGGCTGCAGGGAAAGAATAAAAAAAAAATGGCAAGGCATGTGAGCAAGTGTGCAAATGTGCATATAATCAACAAAACAGATTAATTGCTCTGGTTTTTGCAAAACAAATGATTTCTTACCATTGGCTCAATATGCTACATCTTTTGTTGCTTCATACTAAAAGAGTGTTTCAGAGAGTGAGAGAATAGTAGTGGTGTAAAAATATATCTGCCTTGAAGAAGCAGTTTACCTGAATCATGCATAGATAATCAGACAGGGATAGGCTCTGGTTCCGATACCAGCAAACATGGGTGATTGTGTTAGGCCGATGAGTCTGGCCCAGTAAATAGCGAGGAGGAAGCTCTGGAGAAACAGCAACAGAGCAGCAAACTTGAGCAGAGGAAGGAGGTGCAAGGCAGAAAAGGGAAGGAAAAAAATAGAATAAATAAGGGTGGTATCTGAAAAGATCATTAAAATAGCATGAAAGGTAAAAAGTAAAAACAAATGATTTGAAGATGTGTGAGGCTCATGGATGATGAGTCTTAAAACCAGCAGTGCAAAGAGATCACAAGGCTTTAATGAGAAAAGAAGATTAATGCATTTACCAAAGCAAAATGTTAGTTAGAATTAGTGAGTGAACATGATTTCCTTCAAGTGGGCAGTGAAGGCTAAATGATTACTTATTCATGCTGGCTGGGGAATTCTGGGAGTTGAAGTCCACACATCTTAAAGTTTCCATGGTTGAAAACACTGATCTACATTTATTGCTATTTATATTCCTATCCTTCTTGAATGAATGCTGTCAATCAATTATCAAATCCACTGTAGCTGTTCCATTAAAATTACAAAGCCAACACAAAGTTGTATACAAACATCCTAAGTCTGGGTGTTCTATCCCTGAATCTACTTTTGTACATACTGCTGCATTCATTTATCTTTTATTGAAAACTAAGGCATACTGTATATATAAAGAGAGATACAGTATTCCTTTCTCTATCATCAGTATCTGGAAGGAAGGGCTGTAGAAGACTGTTCTGTTTCCCATTCTGAGTTTGTTCCATGAAATAGCTTCCTTTCTTAAGCAGCAACCTCCTCCAGGTTATACTATATCCCTTAGACATTCTATGAAAAAGCACCATTCTATGGAAAAGTACCAAAAAGAAGGTACTACCATATATAGAGCGAGCAGGGGCTCTGTCAGAAGAGTTGAATATGCTTACTATGTCTAAAAAAGAAGTAGTGACAGATTATAGTTTTATAATTCTTAAAATGCTGTGCATGTATGTTATCTTGAAGCACAGATCACTCTTTCCAAATAACACTTGCTGGGGGACATTTTATGAGAATAGGACATCCTGAAAATCTAGGTTTGTCCATAGTCCAAGCACAAGCGAATGCACAGAAGAGATACTTCTGGGACTATAAATAATGGAAATGTTTTTTTTTAAATTATTTTCAATTAAATGGAATGGTAGGGGGACATTTATGTGAAAGAGCTCCAGAGTATTTCTGTCTGCCGGTGCCATAACTCTCTGCAAGCAGAACACAATGAGAAGAAATTTAAACCAGGGAAAGAAATCACTCTAAGAAAGGACATACCGGTAATTAAAAATGGAGATCAGGCTAGAGGGTACAAAGAAAAAAAAATCCCCAAAGGAAAGACAGAAGAGCAGCAACATTATTATTAACTGTTCCAATATAAGGCCCCTTCCCCTTAGAGAAATGACTCAGAATAAAGTCACTGTTAAAGAGTTGGAAATAATTCCAGAGGCCGGACTTTATTGGCTTTCCTTATTTGTTTTCAGTTTCAAAATATTTCTTCAAAACACTACTTTGTAATGGAACATGCAGAGGTACACACACCACAAAAATCATATTGCAATCATTTAAAATTTTTTTCATATGGCCACTGAAATTACTGAAGGCAAATGAAGAGGATGAAGGTTAAAAGCAAATGCATGTATAGAGTTAGAGAAACCAGCAACCAAGACAGAGTGGTAAGTGAAAGTGATGCGTGAACTGCTGCTGGGTACCTCGACGGCCACACTGTGATCAGTCATGGAGACACTGGTATTGCGGTACCAACAGACATGTATGGTAGTGTTGGCCCGGTGGTGGCTCTGCCTGTCCAGGGAGCTACGAGAAGAATGAATGTCCTCTTCAGACTCCTGCTCTAGAGAAACCTCATCTGAGGATCCTGAAGGAGGAGAAGGGAGCAAACATTTAAGAGACTGTGGTACATGGATAATGATAGTGACAAGAATCTCTTAAGTAGGTCTCTCTCAAAGGTGTTATCCATCAGTTAACTTTGTTTCTAGCATCCATGACCTTTGCAGCCCAGAACATGTTGGAACTGATGATCCTTTACTGTTATTATAGAGGAAGTCACAACTTTGTAACCAACTTGGCTGGATCAGATTTTCAGTGAGGAAAGTATACATAGAAATTACACAACAATGCTATCATTCTTGAGATGTCATACGGGATCTCATACCAATAAAATAAATCAGTCAGGAGTATACAACTCTTAAAAATCTATTTTGTGGCTACTGTAAAACTGGGTTTAAAGGATAGCTACTTTGAATACAAATAAGGGAGAAAAAAGATCACATACCACAAAATTCATTACCAATATTTAACAGCTGGAAGTTCTTATTTGCCAAGAGTGAGGTTATCAGGAGCATCTGAGAGGGTATAGTTTATTTAGCCAAAATGTTTTTAGTTGTTATTATTGTAGTCATATTATTGTTGTCCTAAGAAAGCAGGCACAGTGTACTATTGTAAATCACAAGCATGGTACTTACTGTTAGAACGGTTGGACAGAGAATTTTCAAGGAACATGCCAGATTTCTCAACAGTTTTCTTAGCCATTTCAATTGCCATATTCAAGTCCTCCAACCATTTTCCCATTTCCAGGCGAGTGCTGAGAAGCACAGATAAAACATTAAGCATCATGCATTCATAGATAAATTGTAGTGTATTTTATATTTAAAAGAAACACTGATTATTATTTTATATATAGAACACTTTCCTCCCTTTTCATAGAAAAGAAAGAATACTGGAATACTGCTAACATCTTGACCCCTTCAGAATCTTGCCATAATCATTTTATATTCAAATACAACTATTAAAAATCCTACTTTGAAACACTACCACACATCTCAATATTTTTTCAAATTCTTCCGAAATCTGAGGTAACAAAAGGAAGAGGGAACAACAATCATATTAGCAAATCTCAAAATTTAAGGTGCAGGATGCAATTTATTTCTCAGGATGTTCCTCCAGGTAGAAACGTTATCTCAATGCATCCACTGCCATAACTTGGAGAAGCATGAAATCTGAGTCATCTTTGCATAATCAGGAACAGAATTGGGATGGTATGCCTGTATTCTCTGTGCAGACATAGATATTCATTTGGAACTATCAATATTTATATAACTTCCTTGACGCCAACAATCTACTGAGCAACTTCTTACCTTGCTGCCACTACTACAGTTTTTTGAGCTGAATATATTGTGAAGCAATGAGGGACAGACCATTCATTTTCACTCTCTTCCACCTGTAACAACAGAAACATGCCTGTTCACTCAATGGACAATGGCATGTGTTCTGAATTAAAAGAAATGGCATGAACATTGTGACAATCTACCTATCAGCTATTTTTAAAAAGCGCTATTAATTTCATAGCCATTTGCCTTCTAATTGAGGGTCTCAAACTGTAATGTTAGGAGGGAATGACCTTGGGAGACAGGGTAACAAGATACAGACAAAGGACTGGTCAAATAAAAGGCAGCTTAGCTCACAGGAATGGGAATGGGAGAGAGAAATACTTTCAGAACTGCAAGTTTCTGTCAATGTCACTTTATAATAAAGTAGAATTAGCTCATCTGGTTTTGTTTCTGGTCTATCTAATAAGGCTGACACAAACTCTTATCATTATGGGGCTTCATGAGGACTATTGTACTTCATTAGCCTGACATCCATAATAAGGAAACATTTTCCTACATTGATACAAAAGCCTCTAAGCAGCATCAAAAAGACTGTTGCAGAGAATCACAAAACTACACATTCCCATATCTGCTGCTTTTCAGTGTTATTGCTATTGCTGACTGATTAGCAATAAATCGGACAAAAATGTGGTCTCATACCTTTCTGAATAGTGCTGCTAACCTCAGCTAATGCCAAAGAATCTGATCATTTTCCTGGTGACAAACAAGATGTGAAAGGTGTGGTGTGATAGAACAACTGCATGTGCATTGTAACGAACCTAAGCAACTGAGGTTAGCGTTACACAGGAACAGCAGGAGGTTTAAAGGTACACAAGAACAATCATGACAGGGACTTCCGGTTTGGACTTTGGCGGAGCTGGTGGTTGGACCCGCTACCTCTGTGGATTCCCTCCAGGCTTCCCCGCCCAAGGGCTCCCCAAGGAGCCTAAGCCTCCCTGGAGAGGAGGCAAAGTGAAGGGGAACAGTCTGATGGGGTGAGTGGAACCGCATCTCCCCTCCCCCCAGTCAGACACCCTCGCAGCCGACGGTGGACGAAGCGGTGGCAGTAATAGCCACCATGAAGCTGAAACCATGCTGGGAATAAGATTTGTGCTGGAGCGAGGTGGTGAGAAAAGAGACAGTAGAGAGCGAACGGAGAAGGTGGAAGGGTAAGAAGAAAACCTATATTGATATACCCCAAGAGAGAAGCAAGCCTGTAGTGTTCCAGAACTTTAAATAACAGCAGCGAACTATCGTGAGCCGGAAAAGAGGAAGGGGGGAAAAAGGGACTATACAGCGCTGAATAAAGAACAGCAAAAATGCTGGAGAAAAGCCTTTTAACACTAGATAGGATCTCTGATACCCTATCGGAATTGTTTATTCTTGGTTGGAAAGTTTTGGATTTGATTGATGAGACGATACAAGAAACAGGAGAACATACAATAAATACTTCAACTTCCAATGATGATCTGGGTGGGGAGGACATGGAGAAAATGGCGGATTTGAAAACAGAAGAGAAGAGACAAAGAAATGATCTGGCGCAATATGTAAAAAGCACAATGCAGCAATTATATGCCCATCAAGCTGGCGGAAAAGAGTTTTTACCAGGAAAGCATTTGAAGTCAGTGGAAGAAGCAAGAAAAGATGTACTGATCCCAAAATACAGAGGCTGGATTGCTGACAGCAGGATGGAGCTGGTATTGAAAGAGTTAAACCAACAAGTCGGAGACAGAGAGGACAGCGAGAGATGGAACAGAAGACTTAATTTATGGCCATTTAAAACATGTAAAAAGCAAAGAGACGGTGGCTGAACTTCGTGAACAAAGCATAATGGCTTGGACACAAGATAAAGCAAGTTAAACATGGTTTAGAGAAAAAGAAAGTGGTAGAGCAATAATTGTTTATAGGAAATTTTTAAAACTTAAGGATAGAGGTCTTAAGAGTATTAGAAGCTACTGATAGTAACTTGTTTTGTGTTCTTTTATAACGTTATAAGGTAGTAAGCTTATGATTAAGGGGAAATAATATTAAGAACTTAAAATGCTATAGCAAATTCAAATAAGATGATTTGGGTGAAAACATTTTAAAGTTTAAAATAGTATTAAAATTTTAATGAGTTGATTTTATTTATTGGAATGAGTTCAATTGATATATTTCAAGGAACTGTAAAATTAAATTAGTATAACAGAATGTAATATGAATAATTAGAAAATTTGTTTTGTGCCTTTTTATGAGATAGGTAACATGTTTATGAATAGGGAAAATGATATTAAAAAATTAAGAATTTAAAATGTTATAAAATTTGAATAAGAGGATTTGGGTGGAAGAATTGAAAATATATGAATAAGAGAATCTTTTTAGTAGTATGGATGAGAGCATACCAAATTAAGAGTACAAGGGAACTATTAAGCTTGGCTTATGTACTGAATGATCCAAACAATATTTTTTTTTGCAAGAGAACGTAAAGTTAAGAAAGGAAAGTGAATGAATTAAGAATATAGGATGTCCAAAATTTAAATGTCATTTGTTTAAGTTTAAAAGTATTATGAATTTTAATGAATTGATTTGTGAAGAACTCAAAATGGTTTATTTTAAGGAGGAAGTTAAATTGGGAAGAATATATTAAAATATAAAAATATGCTTAAGATATTTATAAGGGAACTTATTAACATTAGCTTATCTATTGATTGAGTTAAAATGATATACTCTAAGAAATGGTAAAGTTAAACTAGTATAATAAAATGTAATTAGAACAATTAGAATAATGTTTAAAAATAAAGATGATAAGAGACTGTTGTTGATACTATTTAAAGGGGTAGAGAAATTTTTTTATTGAAGTATATAAGGAAAATGGTTAAAATCAAAATGATGTATTGAAGAATTATATTAAATTTTTCATGAGAAAGAAATCATAAAAGGGTGTTTGAAATCAGGAAGAATAAATATTATTGTATATGGAAGATGAAATATATGATGATTATGAGTGATGCCTGGAAACATTTCCATGTGCAAAATGAGATATTGTGTAAAAAAAGGAAAAAATAATGAAAAAATACTGAAAAAATAAATAAATGGCTAGGCAGAATCTGTGTATCTGCACTGAATATTTTCCAGGATGAAGGAACCATTTGCTTTGAAATGTATGGAACATTTATTTCTGCTTTCAAAGGTATAATGGTCATTCCAGGCAGACTCTCCTGAATACTGAGCTCTAAGGAAGAGCCAGAATTACTTTTCCAACATAGAAGGAAAAATTCACATGTCCTCAGAAACAGACTCGTAAATGGAATTGCCAGTCAACATGCTGTGAACTAGAGTTTTTTTTTTAAAATAAAAGCTTCTTCAGAGTACAGGGAGTCGTCGACTTACAACAGTTCATTTAGTGAGTGTTCAAAGTTACAATGGCCCTGAAAAAACTAACTTATGACTATTTTTCACCCTTACAACCATTGTAGAACCCTCATGGTTACATGGTCAAAATTTGGATGGTGGGCAACTGGCTTACAATTATGAGGGTTGCAGTGTCCCTGGGTCGTATGATCACCTTTTGCGACCTTCAGGCAAGCAAAGTCAATGGGGAATCCAGATTCACTTAACAACCATGTTACTAACTTAACAACTACAGCAATTCACTTAACAACATTGGCAAGAAAGGTTGTAAAATGGAGCAAAACTCACTTAACAAATGTCTCACTTAGCAACAGAAATTTTGGGCTCAGTTGTGATCATAAGAGAACTACTGGCATGCAAGTTGTTTCCATTGGTATCACTCTCCAAATATCATTTTCATGGTCCTTCACTTAAGGGGGATAATTTTGGGGGGGGGGATGGAAACTGAGATGCCTTTTGACTTCTCTGCTGCCTTTTTCACCCCTTTACCCTTCCCTGAGCTTGTGAAACTACGCTTCCTGAAGTAATCAGTGAGGATTAGCCAGACTTCCTGCCTGATAATGATAAAGAGATTTCAGAGTTTGTGGGCTGCAAGCTCAGAGTGCCTCCTTCCAAGACGAGGGGGTCGGTCCATGGCTTCCCTAACAACAAGAAGCACAGTTTGTTGTCTTCCGCTCCCACTATTAAGTATGTAAATGAGTTCCAGATTTCAGGATTAAGAATCCAAATTTAAGGTTAAAAAAAAGGGAAACAGGCATAGTTGAAGGATGAATGTTTATCCAGCTGTAAATCCTGGAGACGGTATATAGAGAAAACATAGTCACTTGAAAGCAATAGGAAACTATGAGTAAATTCCACAAATCTATCAAAGAGAGTGGAATAATTATTAGTTGCTATCATAACATTTAAACCCCCTCCAGATGTGTTTGAAGTCAACACTGGGATGCGATGGGATGGGATGGGATGGGATGGGACAGGGTAGAGTAGAGTAGGGTAGGGTAGGGTAGGGTAGGGTAG
>JANHJO010002209.1:46421-60815 GCA_032468235.1 Pseudoxyrhopus heterurus | reverse complement strand
CTTTGGTCTTCGGTTGGTATTTCTCCCATTTTCCATGCTTGAGCATATGAAATCCTAGCTGCTGTTAACAAATGTAAAATAAGATATCTATCTTTCTTTAAATTCTTTGGTAGCATCCCCAATAAAAATACCTCTGGTTTTTGATCAATAGATTGTTTTGTTATGACCTCTGTGGAAGTTCTAACCTCTATCCAATACTTTCTGGCTTTGCCCATGTGTGGCCTGCAGTGCTAAGTGGAAGTAAGGTGCAAAGAAAGCAAGAAGAAAAAAGGAACTTTTGCTACAAATTCCTGCTCTATACTATCATTCTGAATGCATAATATTTAAAAAAAATTGCAACCAAATTTGGATGACAAAGTATTTTCCAATCTCGAGATCAAAATTCCTTTTGGTGTTAAGAATTATCTTCCTTCTGAGATTAGAAACAGATTAAAGACACTACCTTTGATAAGCAATAATAACAAAGCAAAAATAATAAATTCTGGAAATTAAATAAGATGACAGGATAAACTATTTCTGACTTAATAAATTGTCCTTACTTTCAAAAGTCTGGTCTGTTCTTTAAAGTCTTCATCTTCATCTGATTCCGCATCAGGCAAGTGATAAATCTTGATGCTATGTTCTTCAATTTCATCCAAAATCTGACCCCAAAGGACAGTAAGATATAAATAAAACATGGGCTGAGATTCAACATCTGCAAAATCAACAGGGATTTTTGCTTGCTTTTTATATATGTTTTTTTCCACTTACACTCAAGCAGCTTCTAAATACCAGGAAACCATACCTCTAGAATTACACATTGTACAAAGTGCTGCAGTTGGAGAAGCCAGCAATTATTCCCCTTCACTTCAAAAAGTTAAAGATATATACACCTATAAGTTCAGTGTTCATTAGTTTCTGACCAAAGGCCTATTATGCACAATATATAAGAATCATGTTTTTCTTTATGCTATGCTTAAAGGAAAAAACCTCACCCTTTTCTTCAGTCTTTCCCGCTCTTTCAGTGTAAGGGTATCAGCTTTTGCAATCACAGGCACAATATTCACTTTGTTGTGTATAGCTTTCATGAACTCAACATCCAAAGGCTTGAGACTAAAAATACAGATTATCACTTTCTAACATTTAGACTCATATTTCTTTCACAAACTAAAAATCAACAGAAGCTGTTAACATAGAAACTTAAACATTTCTAAAACATTCAGATTCTTAGACCAAATTACTGCTTTGTTTGTATCAAGGAAGCAATATGCATTATTATTGTAAAACATAACTCAGTTTTTTAAATGTAACTCTATAAAATAGAGAAGTTGTGATCTTGGCTACCATCTTAAGTATACCATGCCACATGGGCATCCCCTGCAAAATTATGGATGGCAACGAATTGTTTTGACATATTCTGTCCAATATGCCTCAAATACAACCAAAGCCCAATTTTATACCAAACAAACTCAAACTACTTGTTGCAAAAAATGTACAAATTTGTATTTTTAAGCTAGAGACAACTTGCAAGTAGATATATTATTACCTATAAACCCTCCCCCCAGCTAGGAGATACATATTGTGTACTCACATGCAGGCATGCAAAATGTATCAAGTTATGTATGGGCATTGAAGAGGGATGATTTATAAAGGTGGAAAGAGAGAGAAGCAGTGAAAGATTTTATGTAAAGTAGGTTTAGCTATATTTCCTTTTGATTTCATGCTTTAATTTCCTTTGACTTTCTAGTTTTAATCCTTTTCTACATTATCACTTTTCCTGACACGGAATAGTATAATAGGTACTGTATGTTTGTATGTACTTTTTATAAACAAACCATTTTAGAATTGTAGAATTTAAATTGCTATATATATATATGATCCCTTATAAAGTGCCTTTTTGGAATTGAATCCAAAATACTGTTCAGTCATAATACTTACCCATGACCAAATGGTGAGATGAAATAGAAGCAGCAATGAACTCGATTATCCACAATATGCCGTCTATTCAAGCCACTCTCATCATGAAGATAACGTTCAAACTGCTCATCAATATAGGAAATAATGGTCCTGAAACTATTAAAACAAATATGAAACATGATTGTTTAAATGTTCGTTATCAGAGATGTTTTATAATTGTTGTTTAAACCTAAGAAAATAATGTTTAAAAATAACAATTCCATAAACTAACTGAATTGTTGTAAAAAGAAATGAATTGACAGGCATAAAACCCTTTGTTATATGCGTAATACAGAAAGAAATAAACTGCCATTAAAAATGTTTTGTAACAATCCAAATCTCAACACAAGACTTTGTTATTTTCTATAGTTTTGGTTGTTAACTGTTCATCCATTAATGGTTTAATTCTTATTCTACATATATCCCATCAATCTAGAGACTTTACATAAAAACATAGGAAATATGTAATTAAATTTAGCAATTCTTAACATTAAAGCTAAGAATTATAAACAATATAACTGTTTATATTATTACGTTCTGTTTAAATAATTTAACACATCCACTGAATACATACCAATCCCGACAATTAATAGCATCACCATATCCTGGTGTATCTACTACAGTCAGACGGAGCTTTACACCTCTTTCCTCAATTTCAACTGTTGAGGCCTCAATCTGTACAGTTCTTTCAATTTTTTCTAGGAAAGAAACAAAACTGGATTTCAGAAGATTGCTGACATCGAGCCTTTATGGCAGGATCAGGAATTAACAATTATTCTCAGTAGATAGCTGATTAAGATATACTTCGTAGACAAATCAATTATGATGCTGCAACCCAATATATATTTTCAATTATAAATTATGCCATAGAATTATAAAGCTGAAATGTTCCAAGTCAATCTAATTCAAAAATATGGATATTACTCCATAGTTGACAAACCTATCTGATTTAGACAGGAGCATAGTTTGAGATGAATGATTTTTTAATAATCCAATACATGTAGCTGATAAAAAGAAAAACATCCTACAACTGAAACAGCAAAATGATCAAGACTTGTGCTGCAAGAAAAACTAATTGCAAAATGTAGATCAGGTGGTAGATTTCACCAAAATTATTGCAATATATTCTGCTTTCAATACTTTAAAGAATCATACACACCTTTTTTGAAGAAAGATGTTTTACAATGAATACATTTGTGATTGTATAGAGAAAATTATGTATATAATAAAAATGGACAAACAACTTCTAAAACTACACCCCTGAAAACTTCACATAAATATTTTTTCACTAGACTCCATTTAATTTTTCTATTGCAATGTTAAAATCCAATAAGATAAGACTTACTGAAAGGACAAAGTAATCTTACCAGCTGCTCCTGGGATTATCCTTTCTGGGTAGAGATCTGTTAAGAACAAGCTGTTTATTAAAGTAGATTTTCCCAGTCCAGATTCACCTATTAAACAATATAAAATACAGTTAGAAACAAACTTAATCATAAATCATTACCGTAACTATTTAAATGGACTATAATTACTCACTGAAATTCTGCATTGAAGTTCATATTTAGTGTTCAAATTTAGGCATTTTAAAACTAAATACCTTTTTGATTATAGATCTAAATTTCTGAATGATATGAATTTTTTATATAACAGGCTCTATGACACAGTTCTTTGAAAAATTTATCATTCTGAAATATTGATGCATCAATTAAACAGAATACACCGCAAGAAATTTTTACAAATTAAGAGTACATTTTACTACAACAATTGAACTGGCATCATGAAGGATGCATATGTCAATTTAAAATATTGTAATAATCTTACCAACTACCATAAGAGTAAATTCAAAGCCTTTTTTCACAGACTTCCGATGAACCTGGTTTGGAAGGTTTGCAAATCCAACATAACCAGGGGTTTCTGGATTTGTAAACTTTTCAGCAGGCTGTTGCTAAAAAGAAAAAGAGAATACTAAAATTAAATAAAATTGTATAATTATTTTTGTGAAATTATTGAGGAAATGGTTACAGATGTCTTTATATTCACTAAATTTAGTCATTTGGTGTTATTTGAAAAGTATAGTTCAATAATTGGTTTAGAATTAGTAATTAATAACAAGCTATTAGAAGAAATGATTAAAGTTACAGGGGATTGGACTAGAAGATCTTTAAGATCCCTTCCAACTGTTATTCTATATTCTATTTTGACTCTGCACAACCATTATTGACCCAAATCTCATGTCCAATTTATTTCACATTAGTTTCTGAAAATAGAACATATTGTAAATCATCTCCTAGGAAATATATAAGTATAACAGAAACATGATTTTAGATTCTGATTAACTTGGTAAAAATAGATTAGTCTTGACATTTCTGAAATGAGTCTATTTTTATTACACAATATAAACAAATTGTATCTTAAATGCAGGGATACAAATATACTGAATTTATTATCCTTAAGAAAAATGAACGTTTTGTAGGAGAAGAGCAGTCAGAGCTAGAGGCTGCAGTTAAATGCATCATCAGTTTAGAGTCCTTGAGTTGCCACAAGAGATCCAAATCCAGTCCCCTTGAATTCTATTGGTTCTTATCTACCACCAATTTAGTGTTGACCATTAATTGATCAGATTATTTTATATAGGCATGAACAATGTATCTTTTTGAGCTATAGCTCAGGCAATAGTCCTGATCCTTTTTGCCTGGTACTCTTATAATTAATGGTCTGGCTCAACTGCTTCTCAGTGCAGATTCAATATAAAAATGTATTTTAATTGGAATTGTATCAAAAATATCACATTCAAAAATGTGTGGATTTAAAAAGCATTTATTTTCTGACTTTTGTTTCCTAATGATCAACTCCTTAAGGAATTCAACCATTATTAAATAATCTTCACTAGCATATTAATCACATTCTTTTCAAAATATATCACCAGTAAAGCTAATTAATTTTAAAAATGTGTTTAAACTAGAAGTTTTTTGCTTACCACATTAGCAAATATATTTTGCCAGTATAATATATGGAAGTAGTATAGACTGTAGCAATATTAAATAAATGCATCCATGAATACATGAGTAGCCACAAGATGAGAAATTAGTTTAAGTATTTTCTTGCATAAATGTTAATTATAAAATTTAATTAATCTATTAATTATAAAAACCTACATCTCACATTAATACAATTCACTAAAATAATGAAATTGTAGAATATAAACTACAATTTATGTATACAAATTGTCTATTATATGTAGAAATCAACAAACAATGATTAACAAAGGCATTCTTTACCTTAGACATGTTTCTGTAGATTCGTACAAACTAAAAAACAAACACCAAAGCAATATATTATTTGTTAGAAAAGATCCTATTGTATATCTTATGATCAAGTTATATTTGTACAGCAAAAATACATACATACATATAGTTATATGGAAATAAAGCTAGTGAACTCTAAGAGAATCATTTGTTGGTAAACATGTAAAATATACAAATTAGATTATTCTAGCCCAAAATAGATTTATTCTATCTGGATAAATGAAAAAAAAAAACCTAATTTTAAATCTATAATCAGAATTGCAGAAGCTGTGAACTGAGGCTTCCCAGCAAACCTAAAATTAATTTACTGAAACCTGCAGGAAGTTCAGGAAAACTGAAGCAGAATAATATTTCAGATAACATTATTTAAGAGTTCAAAGCTTTTGTTGTCATTGTACATCATGTATACAACAAAATTGGTTTAGCCTCTACTGGTAACAGTCCATACAAGAATATAAGACAACATGAAAAATATAAGAATAATCTTTATACAAGTAATTAGGAAAAAAACCCTAGTCATACGTTTCCATATGTACATCATAAAATTTCTGGGGAAAAAGAAAATAAAGCATAGCAGAAATTGTCTTACTGTATTTTTTCTTTTTGTGTGGTATAAATTTATTTCTCTGTAAAAATTAAGATATTATTTTATTATGAGTTTATTTTAGACATGAACCATATTTCAAGATCTGCATGAGGATATTCTTTCTTTAAAATCCTATAATCCCTCCCGCTCCTTCTTAGCAGTAATGCTCTATTTGTAATACACCTGTGACATCTTGTGACCTGCTGGTAGCATTACATTTTCTTTTCCATTTTTTTTAAAGTCAAGCTACAGATCTTTTCTGAACATCTCTGTATTTATGAATGAAGGTCCCAGGATAATGTTGCAGAATCCAATCTGGGTCCATCTCCAGGACCAGAGGTTTAGTCTCCCGAGCTTTTGGACCCATGCTGTAGCCCATCTTCAGGGAACTTCTCTCTAGCAGTGTGTGTCCTCAAGCTCCTAGAGAGAAATTCCCTGAAGATGGGCTCCAGCACAATTCCGAGAGCTTGGAAGACTAAACCTCTGGTCCTGGTAACTGGCCCAGATTGGATCCTGCAGCTCTGTACTTCAACACGTTTCCCTACAGAAAGACTGCAGTTTGAATATTTTAAGGAGAAATATTTTTCATGTTTTATATAAAGCTTAATTTTAACTTATAAGATTGATCTATTTCCCATGAATGTTCTGGTGACATGATCAGTAAGTTGCATTAATTTTATTATTATTTTTTACTTCTAATCATCAGAATGGCAACACAGAGCCCCATCTCTCTCACAATGAAGGCTAGGTGAAGAATGCCAGGTAAGACATCCCCATGATGGTAGTAGTAACTTACAAAGTACTATCTTAAGGCATAGGATAGGGCTAGAATATGAAGACCAAAAAATCTTTGAATGTAAGAAAAGTAAATAGTAAAGAATATGTATCTCTTACATGACTATCAAAATATAACAAAGGATGCAATAGAACTAAATGAAGGTGGCCTGATTTCATACAGTAGAGCTAATGAAGATAGCATGCAAGTGAAGATATAAGTTTAATTATGAATGAAAGGAGAACTATGTATTGGTGTCATCTAGGTTATTCTGGGTGTGTATTAATGCAGGAATCCAATGGTAATATTTGCAGAACCAGAGCTGATTTTTATTTTATATTATGCAGGGGAAATAAATTGTTATATGACAAAAATGGATGTGGGGCAGGAGGAATGAGATAAAAGAGTGCAGAAAAATGACTGAGCCATTCTGTGATCAAACAGAGAATTGTGACTATTTGGTGAGTATCTGCACAGAGGAATATATTTTGAATACATAGAGCAGGGGTGTCAAACTGGCGGCCTCTGGGCCGGATGCATCACACTCCGACCACACCCACCCCAGCTCCGCAAAGGCAAAAAATGTTGCAATATATCCCAACACAAACGAGTTTGACACCCGTGACAGAGTGCTTAAGCCTATTCATGTCTACATATAGCAAAAAAATTAGTACTAATTAAAAGTAATACTGACGATCTTTTTATAATGAAAAACTGAGTGAATAAGTGAAATAACAAAGGTAGTTACAGTTTCTGAACAGGCTATTTCTTGTAGGGTCGAGAGGACCTTGAGAAAAAAATGTATGCGGGGAAAAAAGTGAAGAGTACAAACAAAACAATAGCAAAAAGCAGTATTAAGTAATATACTAAAAACTAGAAGGCACATTAATCATCTACTAGAATGAATGGAAAAATTATATAATGAACCTGCCTGAAGCAGAATTACTATATGTTGCGAAGTGTTACAGAAACAAGTGGAATTAAATTGATGGGAAATATTAAAAATGATGTTGGGTGTGATGATGAAGGCTCTGGATGAGAAAAACATGATTGCTAGAAAAAAACCCCAGGGTCAATAATATATTGTGCATAATGAATTTATAGAGAGGAAAGGTTAATTTCAAGGAATTAGTTAAAGAGAGCAAAAAGAGGACTACAAAAGGCATAGCACATGAAGATCCATTTTGATAGAAATAGAACCCAAATGTTACAGCAAATGTTAGATTTTATTATATAGAATAGTTATATAGGCCCATTTTTTAAAATATAATATTACATGTCATTTTTTTAAACCAAAAAACATATCGAGAACAAAGTACAAAAAGGATGTCAGTAATTAAAATCAGATTTTCAGTAAATAGACTTAAATGGCAAATCTACCATTATTGATTGTTCAAAACAAAAGCATTTAATAAAAAATTGAGGGAGTAAAATTAAGAGATGAAGCTTTGTGAAAATCAGTTTGAATACAATCAGTTATTCCAGATTTCTTTACAAAGAGAGAGCCAGAGAAAGAAATCATCTGACAAAGGGTTCCTCTACAACAGAATGGACAAAGGAAGCCTTTGAGAGGTGATTTTCTTCCTTAAAAAATCTGGAATGCTGGGAACAACATAATCCAGTGACAGATACAGAAACTATACTCTGCTACAGAGAATTTTTCTGAAGTGCACAAAAGTAATAAATGGGGAACAGAGAAAATCCTGACCAAGTATTATTATTGTTGGAAATTAATTTTGCATGATCTGTAGGAACCGCATTGATGTTTTCAAATGCTGGAAAAGAAAGATGCCCTAAGTTGTAAAATAAATATAATCAAGATTTCTTCGCTTAGGAATGACCTAGGCAAACACCAACATCTCCAATGTAAGAAAAAGAGCCAGTGTCTGTCTTCTCCGAGAGGTAGACTCCCCAACATGTAGCCGGGAATGTCACTTAAACCAGGCAATTTCTGCTTCCCCTCCTCCCCACGCATTTTAAAATCTTTGCCTCTTTTCCACTTCTAATGGACTTTATTACATGCAGGTGACTTTTAGCTGTATGGAATCCAAGCTATCATGTGGCTGTGTGTGTGTATAGAATAATAGATCAAAATCCGATTCATCGGAATCCTTTAACGTTTCTTAAGACTGGGGTGGGAGGGTGCTCCAGCCATGCACCGGAGAAATAATTTTTTTCTTTCAACACCCAGCCTCTCTTCAACACACTTTGTTGGGAGACCAAGATGGAGCGGAAGAAACTATGTTCAAATCGTCCCCTATTCCTCCCCCACGAGTTTTTCCTATTATAATTTTTTTTTTGAGAGGCGGGATCCATTTCCTAATCATCCCCTGAAAACTGCGGAATGCACTGCTGACTCGCTTAACCTTCTTGAATTTGGTAAAACGAAATAACGCCCGTTACACCACAGCCTCCCCACCCGATTTTTCTCTCTCTCCCTTCCCTCCACCCCCTTTTCCTTTATGGCACACCCAGGTGTGGCAAGAACGGCGGCTTTAGAGAATGGGGAAAGGGGGGAGGAATACAAACGAAGGAGTGGTGGGACGGGCAGATCATCCCGCCGAAATAAGACGTCTGCTTAGAAAAAGCAGGAACGGTCCCCGCTCCCCGTTTCTCTCAGAATAAAAAACTGCAGCCACCATCAACCACCGTATATCTCTGCAAGTTACCCAGTTCAAGAGAAACCGCACAGCAGGAGATGCCGCACCTGGGAGCCACCCCAAAGTCGATCCTAAGTCGCCGCCACCGCAATCTCCGAACCCGCCCAACCGCTTCACAGGGTCCCACAACGCATGCGCATGCTTGCCTCTCTTCACAAACGCATCTCCACTCAGCTCACGAGGCAAACTCATTTCTCCTCCCCCTTGAAAAGCCTTCACGGCTTCGCGCGCGACAAAAAAACGTCAAAGCTGCTGGGTAACAAAAGCGCGTGCGCCACCCTCCTGCCAACACGTCTCCTCTTCCGGTTGCTATAGTGATTTTAAAAAAAAGGGCAACGATGAAGGAGGAGCTTCCTCCTTCTGATATTAGCGGGTGACGGATAGCTTCTTTCCTTCACCAAGATGGCGGCAAGCTCTTCCTATTCGGCTTAGGAGTGTTGCGAGTCCATGCGAGGTAGGTTTGTATGCTTTTTCACATTCTGAACACAATAAAAGGAAGAAATTAACAAGGAAGAATTGTTATGTGGACACCGCTTTTATAAAAGATTGTTGTAAAGTCGAATTAGTGAATAGGCCTTCAAGTGCGGGAACTCTTCGGTAGTCCTCAATTGTAACTCTATGGTGTCTTTAATTTCAATTGGTTTCTGAAGGACACGTGATGTCTCTCGCGGTATTCTCATCCTGCACAGTGAAAAGGTTTTAGACAAATATATTATTAGAGGCGTTTCTTGAAAAATGTGAATCCTACCAATTTTGCCTTTGAATGTAATTGACCAAAAAGCGTGGACTTGACGAAGAATTTTGGCCTTGCCTTTAGCAGCCGTGTAGAAACGAATCGACCTTGTAACTTTCTTACATATAATGCTCGGATGCAAAGGAAGAAACGCCCCGATACTTTTATAGTCGACATTAAAGAAGGAGGCACTGTAGCTTTTTTTACTGCAGCATATCACCTAGTAAAGTACAGTTTTTGAAAATATTAATTGGCCATCTATTATGGACACATAATTTTTCTCTTAACTGATCTATCTTGGAGACTTCTATTGGCACTTGTTTGTACTAATTTTAAAATGTGTACATCTATGTGGTGTTAAAAAGATAATCTTAAATTGTGTGCTGTTGAAATTAATGACAAAATTTTGAGTTTTATACTAAATTGTACTCCCACTAGAATGAGCCAATTCATTATTGCTTCCTGATATATATTGTACGTTTATTGCTATATTTATTGAATATTCAATACAGGCAGTCCTCAACTTATCACAATTGGGACCAGAATTCCCTTGCTAATCAAGGCAGTTAATTGAGTCATATCCAATTTTACATCATGTTTGAAACAGTTGTTTTCTATTCAAAATAAATTTTAATTATTTTGATAAAGTTTCAAGCTTAAAGTGGTGCCAGCCTCTAAAATGGCCCAAACAGCCAATTTCATATATGAAGCAATTATTTGGAATTTCCTAACTCTAAAGCATATGATTGAGTTTAATATGGTGATTAAAGTATTAAGTTAGAAACCAGGAGTTTATGAGTTCTGGTCCTGCCTTGGGCACAAAGCCACCTGGGTGATCTTTCAGACAGTCATTCTTAGCCCTAGGAAGGAGGCAATGGCAAGTCACTTCTGAAAAAAAAAAGTTGCCAAGAAAACTGCAGGGACTTGTCCAAGCAATTACCAGGAGTCAACACTGAATTGAAGGCACAAAAAATGCTAAACTATGTATACTAAAAACAATTATATTGAATGATACCTTGGGATAATAGTAAAAAAATTGAGGAGGCTATAGTTCTGCTTTGCTATCTTATTGTAGCAGTGACTGTGATCTTGAGAAAAAGTGAAGCAAGTTGGGAGTGTATCAAGAGTACATATGGCCAGCAGGGTCACCCAGGGTAATGAAGGTAATCTCAGCTGTCCAGCTAAAGCAAGCAAGTTTCTATATTGGGCAGGAGTGATACAGGGAAACGCTGGAGGTGGATATTCACTTTAGTGATATTGGCAAAGGCATCACTTCATACTGCATAGAAGAAGTCACTGGTAAACCTCTTCTGTACTTTACACACACACACACAGATGGATAGACAATATAAAACTATTGACTATATAGAACTGTATGATGGGCCCCTAAGGTCTGATGGCACTGAATATGCTACTAGGAGGAACTAACAAGCTTTTAATTCCGGTATGTCAGTGGTAATTATGATACAGCTAGACTAAAGCTTCAAGAGATATCATTGCAGGAAAATAAAATTCAAAGCTCAAAAACAGAACTGGGAATGTGGAATGTAAGAAGTTGAATGTGAGAATGGTCAACACAGTGAAAGATGAAGCATCTATACTTGGACATTTCCAGGAATGGGCTGGAAATGGATGCTTTTGGTCAGAAGATCATAATGTTTATCATTTAAGACCCATACAAGAAAAAACAAGGAACAATATTGATGAAGTTCATGCTGCAAGGAAGATGTGCCACTTGTGGGTGGAAAATGGAATACCAACATTAGAAATATTGAGAAAAGGTAGTTAGACTATTTGACTTAGGAAACCAAAATGAATGAGGAAAATTATTTAAAGCTCAGTTATAACAGCAAAGACATGGCTATGAAAGGAAACCGGATGTTGAAACATGACAGAAATTGCCGACAAGAGAAGCAAAAGTCGAGAATAACAAAGATCTTAGAACAGAAAATATCAGTAAACTGTTAAAAGAGACAAAGAAGAAATATTACAACAACATATTTAAAGACACTAAGGATAGAAGCAGCTAAATGAGATCTCAATACTCAGAAGAGGATTCCAACTTTCAGCTGGTGTGCTAAAGGTTGCCAATGGACAGATAAAATGATTCAAAGAAGATCACAGATGAAAATATACTGAATTTCTGTACAGCAGAAAAGTCAAAATTAGCTTAGAATATATTCCATATTTTACAAGAAACTGTAGTACTAGAAGTGAATTTAGGTTTGCAGTCTGATCATTTCGAAATTAGAAGGCTACAGGAATTGTCAAATATGTAAAAATGCAATGCAAGAAGAATCTGTAAAGGTTCTAACCCAAGTATGCCAGCAAATCCGGAAAACAAGAGTGGCCAATAGATTGGGAGAGGTTAGTATAAATACCATATCAAAAAAAGGGGGGGGGAGGAGACGGAGCGTGCAGACTAATATATAGCATTCTTAATTTGACATGTTAGCACAATTATGTGTAGAATTGTCCAATGCAGATTAGAGCTCTTCATAGAAAGGGAAATGCTGGATATTCAGGCTGGCTTTAGAAAAGGCTGAGAAACATGAGACATTATTCCTGATGCTTGCTAGATGATTGAGAAAGCAAACAACAAAAATAAGTCAGTGTGTACTTCATTGATTAGAAATAGGTGTTCAAAATGTGCTTAGGAAAGTGGGAACCCAAGAGCATCTCATTGTCCTCATACAAAATCTATGCACAGATGAAGAAGCCACAGTCCAAATGGTAAATGATCAAATAGAGTAGCTCTAGCTCAAGAAAAAAAAATAACTCTGAATGTAGGCCACTTAGGCATATTATTCTCCTTAAGACACATGTGAAGACCTAGCTCTGGATAAGGCTCTAAGACTGAGAAAGATGGAAGGAAAGAGAAGATAACCGGCAGCAAGGTGGATAGATTCAGTTAAGTAGTGATGAATACACTATTGGAAGAGCTGAAGACAGATCATCATGGATAATATCTAAATTATATGATTGTTAATAGGTGGCAACAACTTGATGACATGTAATCAGATCAATTAAATTTTGGTTTTTAAAATTATTTTTCTTTTTGAGGATTTTTATTTAATCCCAATATTGTCTTCCTTTTCTTCTTAGCTCATTCACTCTTAATATATTTGTTTTGTGATTCAATCCTTATTGTCTCTGAATTATAAATACCTCAAAATGCTTCATTTGTTCTAAATATTTTTATATCCATTCAATATTCATTTATCACCCCTGTTTTTATTATTAAAAAGAAAAAGTGAAGCCATGCCTCTATCATGATTGTCAAAAGAATCACACAGTTGCTTTCTAATTGTGGCTAATTCTTTTTACTTAATAGCATTTCATAGGGATATAAAAATATAGACTTCTTGCCTACCAGCAATTGCATTACTTAAAATTTGTCTATATATCCCCCAACTTTCAGTAAACATTTTTCTCTATTTTTTTGCTGTTTATTACATCATTTGCATTTGTTCATTTTTTCTATAAAATTTACCTATTTCATTCTTTGATGCATTAATTTTCAGATATATACTCCTGATTGCATCATTCAGATTCTCATCCAACCGCTGGATGTCATTTGCATGCAAAAACTTCAGTGTCCCTAACTGATTCACCTCTAACTTCAGGATAAAAATTCTGTTTACATTTATTCATAATCTGTTAAATAGTCAAAAGGCATCATATATTCCAGTTCAAAGAGAAATAATTTATTATACACTCTATTAATTACGTACATGCTTCTCCATTATATAAAGTATTGCTGTAACAAACCAATTCAACAAACCAATTTTCTACTCCATGAATTAGGAAACATTTCCTAATTCAAGCCTATTTACTTTATCATGTCTTAACAAAGTGAAATAAACTTTCTTTCCCCACATTCATACTTTTCTGAATTAGTAGGTGAAAAACCAAAATTCTGGGTAGCACACCCAGAATTGATATAAAGCCATATTGCACTTTTTTTACAGTAATTATATATTGTGGTTGCTATCTCTCATACTAATACAGGTAGTCCTTGACTTATGAACAGAATTGAGCCTAAAATTTATGTTGCTCTATTTTTAAATTGTTTTATATATTGTGGTCTCATAGACAACGATAAGAAATATCTGTTAAACATATTTTTCTGTTTTGCCCAAACCAGGAAAGTTTATATTTTAGAACAAAATTGGATGGTAACTCATCACTGAAACTGGTGCAATTATTACTCCTTTACATCCTTTACCCGAAAAGTGCAGAGTTAACAAAGCTGGGTTGCATTCTAGTAATTGGAACATTAACTCATATGGCTGGTTCTTGTCTTATTATATATAATATTAGCTGATAACCCGGCTTTGCCCGGGTATTTATGCCTTGCTGCGACATGGTGGAAGCGGGGAATCCTGGAGCCTACA
>JANHJO010002207.1:165798-180582 GCA_032468235.1 Pseudoxyrhopus heterurus | reverse complement strand
TACAGTGCTATTGCTATTGCTATTGCTATGTCTTTTCCCCGGTTACCATGAGAATTTGAAAAGAAATGGGGCTGCTTTACTATGAGCTGACTCATTAAATTCACAGCTGTGATGCAATGGAGTTGCACCTAACTAAGGTGAATGCACTTAGTGGGTATAGCAAAATGAGAAAACATGGGGAAGAATGAACAGATGTTGAAAGATTACTTACTGAATGGAACAAGATAATATAATGTAAAAAGGTAATATAATGAATAAAGGGTTATCACAAAACATACAGTACGTAAGAAGAAAGTTAGAAGTTTTGTATGCATATACCACTGATTTATGAATATAGTTGGTGAAGTAAAAAAACAGAAGTTTGAAAAACGAAAGACAAAATATGAACAGTGTATGGATGTGGCAGCAAGAATTTATATATGGTGTTGGTGTGAAATAGTTTTAGCTAGGTTTGCTTTTTTATCTCATATTTTTAATTTCTTTTGATTATTCTTATTTTTTCCCTCTGCTAGGCATAATGGAATAATGTAAGAGATATGTATGATAACGTAAGATGTACGTATGATAACCCTCAGCCTAGGGAATTAGCGACATATCTTTGAGACCTAAGAAAAACTTTTAAATACAAGTTCCGTTGGAATAAATAGTTACTGCCATGAACAGAAAGATAAAAATATTACAAATACAAAATAAGAAAAAGAAAAAAAATTAAAGAGAAAAGTCCATGAAAGGAGAAAAAGAGTAAAAGAAAAAAGATAAAAGAAGTAGCTCCTATATTTTTGATAACGGTCATAATTATAAATCTGCATTTTATTCTATGATTGCAGCTTAACTTTTTTCTTCCTATAATCTATCCTGCCTAAGCATCAAAACCATAAATCATAAGTTCATTTCCCCCCTTTTTATACAAAAATTCCATAAGGGTTTTCCAGTCAGCAATAAGTGTAGATATTGTCTTTTCTTTGATCAAATAAGTCAATTTAGCCATCTGCCATGGGTTGTCTTTTAATTGTATTGATCATTTTAAAATTCTCATATTTATTTAGTTATTTTTCAGTTTTTATCTGAAACAGATCTAAGTCCCAACAGTGCTTTTTGTTCAGCTCTGAAGAGCCGAAGAAGCTTCTTGGATGAGAAGTGAAACGTCTTCAAAGAAAAACCAGAAAGTCCAATTGCCTTTTGAAAAAGCACCTTTGGGACAACCATGACCTGGATGACTGAGAATCTCCATAGACAAGCACATCTATGGAATTAAAATATTATAAGTATAAAACCATAAGAGGAATAACTTATAATAAATAGTTTTTAAAATCCAAAATGGATGTCAAACTTAAGCTGGGGTTGAAGGCCTTGTTAAATAGGGTTGCACATTGTGCTTTAGAACACTGCAGTCCAGTATCATTCCACGCAGAGAACTGTCTATATATAAGTATATATAGTGATTTATTTTTAAAAAAGATTAAAAGATTATTGCATGGCAAATGAAATTTTATGTTCTAGTTCCAAATCCAGTATTGACCTATCATTCTAATTCTTCCATAAAAACAATAGTAAAACAGTAATTATTTATTCTATAGCTATAATGCACGGAATGTAGACAAAGAAGCTTATTCATAATATTTTGTACTATTGTCCCGATTTATGGAAAAAACTCCATTAGATCTACTGTGCTCCAATAATGTACAAGGCAGGAAGGTGGGTGGACTCTACCCTTCAAATTAAAAAGTGAATTTCAGTTAGTAAATCTAACAAGAATGCATGTAGTGGAAATACAACTGCTTGTTTTCTTACCTTGTTTAGTGTTTTGTATGAAAATTGCCAAAATGTGCCTGGAATGAACCCAGATATAATCAGATGACACTGCTGCCCTTATATATAGTATGAACCTCCTTTAAAATAAGGTTTTATTATTTTTAGCTTTCCCTACCTAGAAATTTCTTTATAAGATTTACATAAAGAGGGAGTAGCTTTCCTTTCAAATACCAATTTACCCTATATAAAATATTCTCATTTTCACACATACATTATATACGCAAAAGGTCTTAGTTCCATACACCCCACAAGATAATAAACTAATATCAAATGTGCAAACTCTTTCTGGGAGCAGATCTTATGTGTTGGGAATTTCCACATATAATCAAATACCGGGTGATTCATGTTTCCTGGCTTTAATTTAAGGAAAAAGCAATGTCAATCTGCTCAAGTAAATTTTATACAGATTAAGTTAAATTATTTGGCATAATTTGTTTTATGTAACTGTGGAGGTATTTGAAATCAAGACATCTATCAATAGATATTTTAAGGATATGATGACTTGGATAAGGTAGTGTACGATGTTACATGACTACATTGTGGTCTCCCTTTTCATTCTGTCTTCTAGGTCATAGGTTCACCAAAAATAAAATGAAATATTTCAATTCAAATAGTGTTGCTGCTCAATTCTAATCAAGGATTTACAGGTAGTTCTCAACTTACAACAGTTGGTTTAATGATGGTTCAAAGTTACAACGGCACTGAAAAATGTGACTTATGACTGGTTTTCACAGTTACGACCTTTGCAGCATCCCCATGATGATGTGATCAAAATTCAGATGCTTGGCAACTGGTTCATATTTATGACCGTTGCTGTGTCCCAAAATCATGTATCTCCTTTTGTGACCTTCTGTCAAGTAAATTCAATGGGGAGGCCAGATTCACTTCAACTGCAGTGATTCACTTAGCAACTGTGGCAAGAAAGTCCGTAAAAGGGGGCAAAACTCACTTAATAACTGTCTCACTAAACAACAGAAATTTTGGGCTCAGTTGTGGTTGGAAGTCGAGGACTACCTGTAATTGTATTGTATTGTATTGTATTGTATTGTAAATTGTGTAACTTTTCCACTGTTCCTTTCTAAGGTTCTTAATATTTGCTTCATCTTGAGAGCATAAAAAAGTAAGAAAACTTGCTGCATTAAACCAAAGGATATCTAATCCAGAATTGTGTTATTAAAAACAAATAATACATATGCATATGCATACATGTACACAGTGCCATAATACAGATAATACAATAACTCTAACATAACTTATACTGAAGTTATTTATACTATAAAATATATTTAATTAAGATGAAAATATTGTGTATTGCAGATCAAGTGGTGGAAAGAAACAGCCAAATACAAATGCTATTTTTATTTCACAAAATTTGCTTCCCCCCCTCTCTCGGCAGAGTTTCATATACAAAGAAAAATATAATGCATTATACTATGTTTAATGACGCAAATGCAGTCCCAGTTAGAAGTAAACCCACTCTTTTCTCAGATGTGCTCAATTAGATTTAGACAGGAGTGTCACAAGCATGTGAGCAAGGTAGTTTGTATTGTTTTAACCATTTTAACTGACTTTTAACTGACTTGGATTGCATAAACCCCGAACGCTCACCCTTAATGCCAATGTCCTTCACTTTTACGCAGCATGTTGCTGATTTTATCTTATTTAACGGTGTCTTACACACCACTTTTGTATTGTTCCTTGTCCCCCTCTTTTCCCTTTACCCTTCGGTTCAAGACTTCGGTCAGGAACCTAATAAAGAATTATTATTATTATTATTATGAACATCTATGAGAGAAACACTATCTGAAAGGCATCTAATATTAGACTGATAGGGTACATTTTTTCTACAAATAAGCTCCATGAATGCCTAAACATACTATGCACTCTGGAAACATGTTTAGAATTGCCCAGTGAATGTTCAAGGCCACAGAAAAGGAAACTTAATATACTGTTTTTTTCTTTATCGGTGTCTATTACATTGATAGTATCTGTAAATAGTAAATGGTATAATTGTCATTTTAGAGCATCATAGCTCACAGCAAAATTGACAGAATGAGATATAGAAAAGAGCTGAAAATGTATCTCTAATCGCCCTGTGTTGTAGATCCAGATATAAGGTAGTAATTTTTCCCCCTATAATTCAATTTATTTTGCTTCAGTGACTTTTTACATGACAGCAAATATTCACATATTTTAAATATATAAGGGAAACAAGGAAGATCAGTATATTTTATTGGACATGTCTATACTAAAGTTTATTATTTCAGACTAAGTGATGGTGAGGTTTGTTCTTCCTAGTGGTGCCGCTGAATACTGCCCATCTGCTATGGCGGTGCCGAGCTGAAAACTGCCCAAACCGATGTCAGGCCCAGGCGATAAGCCGGTTGGTCAATTTTTTGATTGCAAGCTATGGATCTACAGCCAACTCTGTCAAAATGCAGACATGACCAGCATGCTGACTTTGATCATGTAAAATGGTGTTTGTTGACCCTGTGACAAAAATACTAGGAAGATGCTTATGATGATGATGATTTCAGACTATGTATGGAGGTCAATTGTTCTTGCATATCAACAATCTTATTGCATATAAAAATTAGTGGATTTAGTCATAATAATTTAGCTATTATATCTCTCTTTTTCTTTTTCCAGGCACTCAAGACAATGAACACAATCATCCACATTTCCTCATTTTATCATCAAAAATGACCTCTCCCTAAGATACTTTAAATTAAGAGAGATAAGTATTGCTGTCCTCTATGTCACCTAACAAGGTAGGTCCTTTTCCACAATCCTTAATCTTTTTGATAAAGTCAATAAATTAACACAATTTTTCAAAGAAAACCCTTATCTTTCTGCCTATTATTTGATTCTCACTCCTTTAAAAAAATCTGCTATTTTTCCCAACTGCCTCAAATAACTTGATATCTTTTAAAAATAAAGATACACAGGGTTGAACAGTGCAAATAGTATGTTCAACCTCGCCTAAAACCTCAATTACATTTTTCAAAATACATATTTCACACCTCCCTTCTCTGATTCTTTTCATATGTGTTCAAAACTTTTATTTGCAAAATTGATACCATACCATTACAGTAGTTCATAGTAAGATTTTCCTCACCAAACTCAGGCCTGATATTTATTTTCTCTGGTTCACAGAACAGTCTGTTGTCTCAACATTTCATTTAGTGGAATCAAACTTGAAGAACAAATAAAGATATCAGATATGAAGTATAAAAGGCAGTGAGGAAAGAACAACAAGACTATTGCATCTTTTCAGCTTTGGATTCAGTGACACTATAAATGACAAGTGTTCTGCTCTGAATATTTATTTCTGTAATTTAAATCAACAGAATGTAAACAAAGTATGTCTGATTCAATGGTCATATGCTTCCCAAAATGTATACACTCCATTGAATATGATTATTGTTAGTTAATGTTGCTATTTAATGACTTAATCCAATTGCAAATGAAATACAGTTGTTTTTAAAATCCAGATATCAGAATCTTAATATTGGCCAGCAAGGAATTAACAATCCATTACTTGAAATAAGAAATGACCTGGGAGTTTCTCAATGGAACACAGAATCATCCATGAACTATTGATATAAGTGAAATGAAACAAAATTAACAATATGAGAACTGTAATAAAAATACGTCATTTGGTCTTATATTATGTTTCACTCTATTATACAGAATGCTGGATCTTGAGTAACTTCTTGCCTGATTTATAGACCAATACAAATCCACAAAAAAGCTGCTGAATATTTCAAATTCCTTTTATAATTGTGATTTTATGTTTTCCTATTAAATAAGTTTTCATCACAAAAGATGAATAAATAGGACAAAAAACAAAGAAGCAAATGCTATTGTATTTAGTTTCTAGTACATTGCAGAAAGTTTTAAATGGCGGTGCTTTTATAATATTGTAATAAAAGGTGAGAAAACATTAGAGTGCTTGAAAGATTTGCCAAATATATGAAAATTAAAATGACAAAAATAACTTAGGCAATTTTATTAAATATCGTGGTTATATGTTTATTTCAAAAAAATCAATTTTCAAGGCAATTAAGTTGGATATAGGCATGCATTTATATATATAGGCATATATGTACTGGTATGTATGTATGTATGTGTGTATGTATGTATGTATGTATGTATGTATGTATGTATTTATGTTTGAACTGCAAATGAAAATTCCAAAGATATATTTATCAGGACAATCAATGAAAGCAAATCAGAATCAACAGAAATACTTGTTACATAGTAGACACCAGTTTTTTTTATCACTTTTAGTAATCCTACAATACAGAATATTTAACATGTCTTCTTCTGAATGTGTTGGGATATCATTTCTATAATTCCCAACCAACACAGAACAGTGTTTCCTGATTTACAATTTATCACAGTTTTAACTGCAATTGTTGAGATTTGTTTGAAACTACAAACTTCTTAACTATGCAAGTTTATGATCCCAGCAGAAGGTGGTACTTCTCATTAACACTCATTTTTAATAGTAATACAATTTATTACTTAATATAGATTGTGACTGAATTTTATTTTTATTATTGTTTTAATTTATACTTTCTTCATCTTATTGCTTTTATAGCCATTTTGAAGGCACTTCTATGGTTGAAAATAGGGATATAAATGATCACACAAAGCAAAAGAAAAAGTAAAAAACAAAAGCCAAGAGATTTTACCACTTTTTCCTGACTAGATACATAAGTCCAACTGTTATCTTCAAAATGTTATCTTAGGGCATCAGTATACATTTCTTATTATTCTGTAGCAGAAGAGGAAGTTCTGTTTCAAGTCTGATGAACTCTGTTTTATACACCATCACCTCCTTGTCTTTCTAAGTGTTGGATAAAAGGGAAAAGGATCATTGATTTCTTTGCAGATATAATTACTTTAGAGCATGATTTTCTGCATAATTCTTGCTTGAAAACCGTAAAAGACTGTACACAAGCACACACACTTTGCTTGGTTACAGAATAACTAACAGATGCAAACCGAAATAAACTGTGGCCAAACATGCACAATTTGACTCTGTGTTAACCCACAATCCACCTACACAGCCACAGCATCTCCTGCCAATTATTTGACTCAAGGTTTTAATAATCACTTTTCCCTTGAAATGAGCAGGATTTGCAGATAATTTTGCAGTGCATGCATATTATCTCATTCACTGTTGTACTTATATTTTGGGGCTCTCATAACATATGTGTGAGATTGCCAGTGTTTGCATATGAATGCTAATGTATTCCAAGTCTGGGATTTGTATTTAATAAATAGTAACAAGAGTCTAAATTTACTCATCATAGAAAGAAGGAAAAAAATCCTTCCTAAGTAAAAATTATTCCTATCCAAACCAATTTGTATGTGATAACATGCGTCTTTTTGCTTATTATTCATACAATCTTTTTTTTTGCCATTTACTGGTAACTGTTCTGGTAAAATAAGATTGTGTGAACATTTATTTGAAGGAAACTTTATTTGAAAGTATTTTTACTTTATTCTGAGTCATAATTCTATATAACTGTATTCTGAGTCATAATTCTAACCTCACCATTATGTACTTTAACACTACCACTAAGTACACAAAAGGGATCAAAACTCATTAAAAAAAGTAATTTGAGTTATGATAGCAGTTCCATTTTCATTTCCATATGACTTTATTTCCATATGACTTATATTTAACATAGGTAGTTGTACATTATATGTCCATTTTACAATTTCTACAATGGTACACATATATTTTCATAGTTATTCTATATTAAATAGGTATGCAAACATTTATTACGGGCAAGTGAAATAACATACCTCCAGAAGTTGTGGGTGCTTCATACTGGAGGTTTTTAAGAAGAGATTGGACAATCATTTGCCTGAAAAATGATATAGGGTCTCCTACTTGAGCTGACAATTGGACTAAAAGACCTCCAAGATTCCTTCCAACTCTGTTATTCTGTTAATTATAATTGTTAAAGGAAAGCATATACCATTTCCAGAATTCATATTAATTTTGTAGTTTGTCACTCATTTCCTTTTTTTTCTGAGCATAATTGCTATGCTGAGAAGAGACAGTGTGTTAGAAAAAAATGGAGTCATATGAAAGTTTGTGAGAATGGATTTTTATGAATGAAATGTCTCAAAATCTCAAAGCATTTGTGTAAGGGAATGTAGGATCAGTCTAATCACACACATTTCTCTTCATTCCATATCTTTTTCATCACCTTGCCAGAATAGTGCGGCCTTCAGGGAAAATAGTTCTATTGAAGAACTAATATAGAAACTTAGACAAATCTTTACTTCATGGCAGATATTTAGGAATATGTTTAACTTCTAAAATACGTACATCTTTCTGATGCTTATGTTTGGTTAGGTAGAACTCAGGGTCTCATAAAAACCAACTAATCACTCAACTTTTAAGAAACCTCTGCTAACAGATGTAATTGTATCATTTTGACAAACCCTTCTTTTACACAGCTGACTTTTGTCACATTTTTTGAGAAGAAGACAATGAAGCTGCACTTCATTAATAAATCATAAAATTATCATTTTACCTATGCTGTGTCATTCAAATTTATTATGGCATATTAGGCTGAAATCTAGTGGAACAAAATTATTTTGTTATGTAATATATGAAAAAAATATTTAAGTGAAAACATAACCAACAGTCTGAGTTAAAATTAAATTCAGCTCCATGTGACAGTTAAATCTCAATGTGAACTTTTAGTAGCTAGCAAAGCAGTAAAAATAAAGGAATTTTATGGCACTAACATATATATTTTTGAGAATTAGTTTGGTGTAAAAATTAAAATACTGGATTAGAAACCAGGAGTTCCCACTTTAGGCATGAACCAACTGTGTCACTTTAGCTGTATCACTCTCAGCCTTAGGAAGGAACCAATGACAAATCTTACCAAGAAAACTGCAGGGACTCATCCAGGCAATTCATCAATGACTCAAAGGCTCTGTTGGAATATTGCTATGACTTGCTATGCTGTGATTGACTGGATAAGGGGGAGCCTACCCAATCTCCCCTCTCTACCTCCCACAGGAAAAGGAGGAGCTAGAGTTGACCTGAGAGCATTGTGCTCTCCCCATTGTGAGTTCCATCCTGCATCTTGAAGAAGGCAGTCATGTGGCTGCATGGCTGCCAAGAAGACAGATCTGTATATACTTTTATTATTTTTGTATATAATAAATAGTTTTATACTTAGACACAACATGTGTCATGTCTTTACTTTACCATAAAGCAATGGCAACGGCCATCTATTTCAAACCTCTAACAGGCTCTTTCTCTCTCTCTCTCTCTCTCTGTCTGTGTCTTCTGTCATCTTCTGTCTTCTCTGTCATCTATATGTCATCAATATCTATATCACCTATTTTTCTAATAGCAAAGAATAGACTTTGCAAACTTAGTAGCCAGTCTTAAAGCATTCAATTAAAGCAGAGCTACCATATTTCAAATGTGAAAATATTCAGTGACTGTTTGATTTTCTGCTAATCAAAACTTTGCTGCTTTTGTGAAATCTTTGCACACATTGGTGTATTTCTTTAAACATGAGACAGACATATTGCCAGTTAAACAATCTCAGGTTTAAAAGAGTTTGTGCTGAACTTATAGATTACATAGTCTTTCTGGTAAAACCCAGATGTGAGATGTTTTCCTTACAAAGTAGTTTGTATAATGTTCCTGGGGCTTGGTACATATGAATAAAAACCCTACATACGATTTACTTCTCCCCGGCATAATTTCATACAATTTTTAATCGTTCTGCATACTATGAGGCAAAGATTTTAGGTATGATAGAATAACATTTTATTGCTTTAGGAGTAAACAAGGTATGAATTATGCCCAATTGTTTAACTCAAACTAAATCTGCCTTGGGCTAGTTTACAGATTAACATTAAACAAAGATCTACCACTTCTACAAACATATGTCTCTTTAACTGGTCCTTAAGTTAAATCCTTAGCTGATGAATCCTACATTCATAACTATTAGCAGATTACATATAAAAGAACACAAAGACACTTTATTAATTGGGAGAGCAGACATCCAGAGATACCATATTTAAAACAAGCAAATAAAAAGCATGAGGCATTTAATAGTGTGTTTGTGTATGCATGTCTATGTCTATGTATAGATATACACAGAGATACACTTTCACATTTTTGTAGATTCACTCATATATTTATCCCGTATAAGACTCACAACCATAGCTGTGAACGCCTATGAATAAAAGTGAATTTCATAGATATTCCTATAGAACAAGGATATTTGCAAACCTTGGAAGTTTGGATGTTTTTACCCAAATATTTCCACTTGTATTTCTTCATTAGTGCATCTGTGGTATATATCAGATGCATCTGAGACATCTAGACATCTAGAAATGTGAATTGCAGATAGTTTTGTAAGATAAATCTTATCTGCTACATTTTCACAACATGTGCCTGTTTCTTTACTAATAGGGATCAAATACGTTCTTTCATTGAAGCACACATTGTTTACAATGGTAACTGAGGCAAATTAAAGGGGTGAAGATGCAGTGTAAGATGGGCAGAGAAAAACGTGGGCAGACTTTTGTGATTTTCCTATTCCACTTTCTCTAAATGAGAACAAAGTCTTTGTTCTTATTTCTCTGCTATTTTAAGGAAGTTGTTAGTTAATAGATTTGTAATTCCCTGAACCAAGCAATCTTGTTAAATTTGAGATGTAGAGAATACAGTATGTCATTTAAAGATAAATAAATTATCAGGGTTAAGATTAGGGTTAGGTTAGGGTTAGAGAAAATGAATTTTTCACCACAAATGTTGCTGTACACAAGATTGCACGGGACAGAGGATTTAGACACATTCTGAATGACTGTCCTAAAAACCATTTTAGATTTTTCTGGGTTAGGTACTAAATTAAACAACTGTAGATATTGTGTTAGGAAAACTATATCTTGTATTAAAATGAGGCTTGTGAAGGATGCTACGAACAACAACAAAAGTTTCTTTTGACATGTCCAGAATAAAAGGAACACATTGGTATACCAGCTTCTCAGTGAAAATTGTGAAATGCTAACAAGTAACAAAGAAAAGAGCGCTACAGAAATCCTACTTTGGCTCAGTATTCCCCAGCAAGAGGTATGTATCACACAATACATACAATTGTCAAAAGCAGAATGGAGGTGTAAGATTGAAGCTTGAGAGTCATAGTAACATAGCAATTTTGAATGTGTTTAAACCTCCAGAGTTGGATAAATCTCCAGAGTTGGATGAACCTCCTAGGGTCTGGCTGAATGGTCTGGCTGAAATATTATGTATTATCTTTGAGAAACCCTGGAGAATGACAAAATGTGCTTCACACTCGAAGGAGGGCAAATATTGTCCCTGTCTTCAAAAAGGGGGAAAGGTAAGATCTAAGAGACTACAGACAAGTAATTTACTTGATCATTTACAGATCAATCAAAAAGAGATTAATCTGTAAGGCCCTGGAAAATAATTTAGCTATTAACAGAAATCACCATGAATTTGTCAGAAACAAGTTTTACTAGATTAACCTTATCTCATTTTTAAAAAATTGGTTAACTTCCTTGGAAGAATGTCAAATAATTTGCTGAAATCAAGATATATTATATCTAAAGCAACCCACAAAGTACTCCATGACATTCTGATTAGATAGCTAATTAAGTGTGGACTAGATGACATGACAAGAAACTGGATACACAGTTGGCTTAAAAATCATACCCAAATATTTATCCATCGGAGTGCATATTTTAACACCATAATTCTATGATAAGCCCTTTCAATGTAATATTGAAATGAATTGCCTGCTTTCCTTCTTCTGCATTCTATTTTTACAATCTTAAGAACTTTTAATCTTGCTTGTGAAAACATGTCTAAATTGTCTTTAGTTATAAAAATATGAACTAAACAAAATAATTACCCATCCTTAATCTGTCACAGATCCCACTGAGGAATAATAGAAGGAACTACACAATTTTTAAGATACTTCCTGCATATTAGCAAGACTAAAACCCCTTCTATCTGGTATATAAAGTATATAAAGTAAAACCAAATAATCATGGATTGTTTTAGATATTTTAATATATGAGAGGTACAGTAGGGATTCTACTTTTAGAACTTAATATAAATTGTACATAGAATAAGAGTGACTGGGTTTAACCCTTTCCCAATTGTTATATAAAGGATAGAAAATTGAGTTACACATACATATATTTAGACATTATACCACTTTCTTTTGTCTTAAACATTTTTATACATATATCAAATTTAGAAACCACTAATTTTCCTCACAGACTAGCTCTGGTGGTATACAAGTAAAATATAAAAATGTAAAAGCTATAAACATTGTATTAGGAAGCAATTAAATCAAGATAAAATAATAAAAATTCAAAGTTAAAAAGGTAGAGGACCAACCAGCCCCATAACTGTATCCTCCTCTGTGATTCCTCAAGCAAATTGATACAGCCAGATCTTCAAACATTTCTGAAATGTTTGTGTGTGTGGAGCTGCCTCACCTCTAGGAGGAGCATGTTCCAAAGGGAAATGGCAATGGCAGAAAAGGCTCTGTTCCTGGATATTGCCAGTTGAAATTCTTTAACTTCTGGGATCAGCAACATATTCTCACTGCCTGACCAAATTGATGTAATGGGATGAAGATGGTTCTGTCAGTAACCTGGCCCCATGCCATGTAGGGCTTTAAACACTTTGAATCGGACCTAGAAGCAAACTGGTACTTAATGCAGTTATGCAGAACAGATATTACATCAGCAGTAAACATTTATTAACAGGGAAACTCTTCTGCATTTCCTTTCCCACCATCCTTTAAATCCTTTAAATAAGATGTTAAAGAATTTTAGATCAGACCAATTTAGCCAATCCATAGTCATGGAGTCACTGAACCAGTCGGTGTGAGCTTAAATGGACTCTGGGGGATGTTAGAGGACAGGAATGCCTGGAGAAATGTTTCCATGGGGTCGTGATGGGTCGGACACAACTTTGCAACTAACAACAACAACAATAGAGAAACAGATTGACCAAGGACAAATAGCAGTGGGAGTGGAAGCAACTCCTGACTTCCTGCCAGCTTGATTGCCAGCTTGATTACTGCCCTCCAGCAACTAATGGCAGGACCATTTTGCTGAATCTCTGAGCGTGGCGCAGCAGCATAGTAGCAATGAGGCAACTACAATTTTGCCAAATTTTAATTTCTGGACGTTATGGCTCCTGGATTTTAGACACATTCTATACATTAGCCCATTTGAAGTGTTTTGGATCAATAATTGTTGCCCTATGATGCACGATTTCACTCAGTTAAAGGTTAGAGACACATGAGTTTTAGTAGTATATAGATCCAAAGTAATTTAGCCTTTCAAATACCACAATTACTTTATCCAAAATTTCAACATTTCTAAAATGACTATACCCATTAGTATTGTACTATTTAAATATATAGTTATGAATATATTTCTATTATAATATTGTATTATACAAAATATTCATATTTACATTGTATATGTGTCTAGATATTCATGCATGTATAGTTTTTATCTTGGAAGAAATAAATATGGGAGCAATTAAGTGCAGTGACATCCACAAATTGAGTTGACTATTATTATGTTTCGGTCTATGTGAAATGTTGGATAATATTCTCTCTCTCTCTCTTTCATATATATATATATCTATATATCTATATATATATCTATATATATACTTAATGTGTTTTAGTATATTTTCAGAGGCTGGTTTAAGATATGGTGCTAATCTCTTGCATTGTAATATTTTCTTCTGTTAACCTAGAAAGTGATTTATGAACATATGCAGTTTAAGTTTGTTTCCCTAAAATTAAATATATTCCAAGATTACTACTACTATATCCTTCGGTAAGAATTAAATTTGACATTCAAAAATGTGGACTTAGACATTATTCATTATAAAGAAATATTAATTGTGCATTAAAAATGATGAAAGATGATAAAATGTTGAAAGCATGTTAGGTACAATAACAGGAATTGAACTGATAAGTATGGAAAAATTAAGCTAATATATGAATATGTAATTATTGGATTATGATTTTTGATAATAGTGCAACTGTATTGGAAATTATTACTATGACTATTATGATAGAAGCGCAATATTTGTAACCCGGATAACACATCCTTCGAAGTAAGTTGTTTTATGTAACTGAAGAAAAAAATAAAAAACTTTGAAACAAAAAAAAAGTGGACTTAATTCAACTGAACTTCACGTTTATTAAATAAATTGCTAATTTACCAGACATAGCAAGAATTGTTTTGTCTTATAATTAAAAAAAACAATTTGTCTAAAGAACATGAAGTAATACAAATCTTTTGGGTATTTCCAGTAATAATACTTTGGACTAGATAACCCCTGCTATCGGAGCATATAAAATGAAGGAAAGAATGACAGATTCAAGATTTTAACTGAAGTTACCCTGGGAATTCAACAGGCACCATAAAAAGAGAAAAGAAAGAGTGAGAAGGTATTTTTCAGAGGTTCTTTTCCTCAGTGAAAGTTCTCTAGGGGGCTTCTCTGCAACTTGTCGAGTAGCTATGATTTAGTCATCCTAACCTAATGACAGCCATCAATGAAACCTGGTATCTTTCAGCTGTCAACATGAAGAAAGAGTCAAATGTGAAGGAAAGATTAAAAAATATTTCTAGTTTCTTGGTTTATGATTATTTGACAATTATTTTGCAGAAATTTAAACTAGTGCCAAAAAACTGCAATCCTGGTATATATTTATTCTTAAAAGCTAGTGGGGGCAGGATGGCAGGGTATGGGGAATCTATGTAATGATATAAAAACAGAATAATCATGGTTAAGATGTTAATTCCAAAAATAAGAGATATTTTTTTTAAATAGTCTTTATTAAACATTTTTGTTTTTGTTACATAATGAGCAAGACATATGTACGAGTTACAATATAACATATA
>JANHJO010002207.1:146875-165698 GCA_032468235.1 Pseudoxyrhopus heterurus | reverse complement strand
CATCCGGTCCCAATATTAATTTATCTAATTCTTGAGATTCATTGAATATTCCATATAATTCTATGTCTCTTTTATATTTGGATTTTATTTGGGCATATAAGGGATAATTTTTAAATGCATGGGAAAAACCTGGCTTCATGGTTTTCCTCCACTGACAGTATTTGTAAATTTCAAAACTGTGGCTTATTTCAGCTCCTATGAAAATACAGTGCTCCCTGTTCTCTTATATATAATTTTTATTGAAGATCTTAATTATAGTAATAAGAACTAATGTAAAATAAACTCAGAGAAAGGAAGTAAAGTAAAAAGCAAGTAAAAAGCCACTCCATGAGGGAGATGGGAAGTTAAGAGGTTTGCTATATAAATAAATAAATAAAATATATAAAGAAGGAAAAAGTAAAAAAGAACACGAAAAAAAAGAAAAGGAAAGAGTGAATGAAATAAATAAATATATAAAGAAGTGACTTCCAATTTTCATCAAAGATAAAGAGACAAAAGTCATCAAAACTTTATAAAAACATCTTATTTCAATCTTGATAAAATAAACCAACTTTATATTCTTCCCTTTTACTTCTGACAGTCTTGATCTTTAATTCATTCAAATGTTGTCATAGGATTTGGTCTTCCTTCAATTTTTCTTTTTTCACATCCCAAAGGTTTCTTCAAGGCTTTAGCAAACCTTTCTTGTAAATCCAGTAAAAAAGTAATTATTCAGATCATTCTCTTGGCTTATCATTTTTCTTTTAACTTTTAATAGTCAGCTAAATCTTATCAGAATCATTTTCTTGGCCCGTTACTTATATTTTCACTTTACATGCCTTCTCTGTCTCACAATCCACACACCCCTGTTTCCAGTATTTCTGATTTATTATTTCTACATCAAGCAATATTTATTTCATATCTCTTATATATTCATTGACATCTACTGAACATAGTCTATCCATAGAAGCAGACCTCAGTAGTGATATTGTTAATATTGTGGCTACTAATTTTTGGCCCCATTCTTTGAAGATTTCATTTAATATTTCAAATATAACAATTTGTACATTTTGTAAATCCTGATACTAATCAAAATGAAAAGGTTTAAACATTTTTTTCCTTTTGTTTAGAATCTTTAATCCCCCTAGTGTCCAATTTAAATAATAAACTCTGTTATGATTTATAGTAGATAAAATAATTTTGGTTCTCATAAAAAACTGTTTATTTTACTGTATATAGTTAATTCCAAAATCATAGAGTAAAACTTTCAATTTTCCAAATCTGTCTGGACCCTTAATTTGTTTATAATTTCCCTAGTTCAAAATTTTATTTAGCATTTTGCATTTATTTCGATTTTTTATGTTCTTAAACCTATAGTTAATTTTCTTTTGTCCAGGATTATAGCCTCACCAGGTTGCTTTTCAACTTTGTTAGTCCAAAAATCTCTAATAGTTTTAAGATGGTTAGATAAGCAATTTCTGAAAACGATTAGCATTTGGTTAGCATACCTAATGTCCTTTAAAATGTTCTGATATGGTTGGGAACTTGTGTCATGGATCTGTCCCTGGACCCCTTTCCAGATGTGAGTTTAGAGGAGGAGAGTGAGTTTGAGTCACCGGAGGAAAGCAGGTAGCTGAGTATTGGGCAGGATTGGGGCTCAGAGAATGGTAGCGTGATGGAGCAGTCTCAGTTGGGCTGACTGGATGAGTGACAGGTGAGGCTGAGGGAGGTGAGCTGCAGGTACAGCAAGTTGGCCAGGAGGCTCCAGGCTGGGACGGGGAGCATCTGCCATCCATTAGCAATGAGGAGGAGATGGAGTCCACATCTCCTCTTTATCCAAGGATACGTAGAGCAGAGAGATGACAGGCACCATGTCAGTCAATCATGATTATTTAGTCATGAATAGGCAACCTCGCCTCTGATGAAGGTTTGCATCGGCATTGCCTACTTAACCCCACCCTGATGACTTGAATGTTGCTGAAGCAATGTGCCCAGTTCTGTGCCTTGAGCTGTTTGACTCCTGGGCTGCTTTCCTGGACTTTGTATGTGCCCATTGGTCTTGGTTACCCAGTGACTCTTGCTGTATTGAGTTTGGAATCCAGATTTGCACAACAGGGGTGCTTTCCAAGGACCTGGTTGGGGAGGGGTTGAATAAACACCTGTAAAACTCTTGCTATATATGTGAGGGGAAAGCAGGACAGCACAGATTGATGACTGATTCCTTCTTCTGCTGATGCTCAAATCATGGGAGACTACTGTGCTATGATCTCTTGAATAGTAACTGTTCAGGGCAGATATAGGTGATCTCCTGTCCTTTCCTTATCCAGAGAGATTTTGAAGAAATGGTCTACTCATTGGTTTTTTGGTATTTGTTCTTTTCATGTTCTGTCAAAGGACATTTGGGATTAATTAACCATAAACCCTACATGTATTTCTTTGAGAATATCTATTCTTATCCTTCAAAAACATGTATAGATTTTTTTTTAAAAAAATATGTATATTATGGGAAGGAACTGTCAGTGAAATACCTTCAGTAAAATTATAAGTAACATATTGTTTATGTCTATGTGTCTATGGATGGCTAATTTGTCACAGCGCCAGGCTTTTAGAAATTTTTGGACTTGGCTTGGTCTAGGATGATCACAGTTTCCCAGTTGAAACTATAGTTAAGTCTATCCACATGTTTTCTTCATGTCTTCTGACTGCTAGCTGATGTTCATGGATGCATTTTGCCAGTCTTCTGCAGGTTTGTCCTGTGTAGTGACTGTTGCAATCATTACACTGTATGTTGTAGATGACTCCTGTTTTTTTTCTTTTTGGGCTGCTGGGTCTTTTGGTTTGCTTAGGATGTTTTGAAGGGCTTTAGCTGGCTTGTGTATGCTATGCTGATTCTATGAGGTTGTAGTAGCTGTTGGTAGTTTCTGGGGTATTCTTGATGTATGACAGTGTTTTTCTTTTCTTTTTTATCTATCATTTTTATTTTATTATATAAAATACAAAGAAGAGAAGAAAAAATAGGAAATTAAAGGAAGGAAAGGAAGTGGGGAAAAGGGTGTTTTGAGATACAAGGAGAAAGAGAAAAAGAAAGAAAAGCGGGTATCGACTTCCAACTCTTCTTAGTACAGTACAGGATAAACACACTAGAACCTCAACTTTTTGCTTTTAACATATTAATACTGGTATACAACTAGCTATTCCTATAGGACAGTGTTTTTCTTTTTAGGGCTTGTGCTGGTTGTACTGTATTGGGTTGAGTGTTCAGTAATTTTTGAGAAAGTTGAGTGGATATCCATTTTGTTGTATAGATGCTCTATTTACTTTTCTGCAGTTCTGGGTTGCCGCAGTAGGATTGTACTCATCTAAATAGAGTTCTTACACAACTTCTCTTGTGAGAGATTGAGTTGTTGCTTTGGTAGTGGAGCACTTGGTTACTGTGGGTGGTTTTTTTGGTACACTTGTGTCTCTAGTTGCCATTGTGATCTCTCCTCATCTGTTCAGGAAGGGTAGTGAATTTTTGTTTTTTCTCTCTCTGGTAAACTGGATTCTTTGAATATATTGTTGATGGTTTTGTGGATGTTCTATAATTGGTCCTTTTTTTGGACCAACAGCCTGAACTCAGGTACACATAAACCTAACACCACTGAGAAAATCCAAAGGGCATACTATTCCTTAATGCTGATATGCAGAAGTCTTTGGGATTTCTGCAGCTCTGCAAAAGGCCTAGCAGGCATTTAGAATTTGATACCAAAGTAATGGCAGAAACAAATAGAGAATCTGAAATATCTATGGAATTCAGCTTAGTTCTATGTACTGAATTCTATCTATGTCCAGACTGTTTCAATGTCTTCCAATATTTTCAAAACTAACATTTTTGAATATTGGATAAAAATGATTCACAAAGCAAGTCTCTGTTTCATACATTTTTAAAATAGCTTATAGGAAAATATAAAATAGTTAATGCATTTTAATATTGATGCATTCTTGCAAGTCTCCAATTAAAATTTATGCTACTCCTATTTCCTTTGTTTATAATTTATTTAATATCATTGCATTTAACAGATGTCACAATTCAGACAATTCCTATAAACAGGAATAATCAACCCATTTAAAATTGGTCTGTATTCTGGACCAGCTGGCTTTATCTACACATGTATTTTTCCTGGAATTATAACAGACATTCTGTGGTACATAGAAACAAATGATTAACTTGAGCTACGAATCACCCTTTTTGTTTTTCAAATTAAAAATGCTTATATCTTTATAATAAATGTAAAATATAAATATTGCATAAAACGTTTTCAAAACGTGCACTAAAGAGATGAAAAAGTGGGTGCTAAGTTAGGCACAAATAGAAATTTGCTCTAATGAGAAGCTGTCATATGAAGAAATATTTGGATTTAAAATCTCTATCGTCTATCTATCTATCTATCTATCTATCTATCTATCTATCTATCTATTTATCATCTATCTATCTCTATCACAAAGACAAGCACGATAATCACCTGTTATTTTTTATATTTTGAAGTCTTTTTGAGAATAGCACATCTTATTTGTTCCATTTTCCACAAGAAAACAGTGAGAAAGTGCACTATCAATATTCAATTATTGATTTAATTTTAGAAAAGTGTTCCTAATGAGTTTTTGGTGTGCAGAAATGGAGTTCATGGAACTTGACATATGATGACAGAAGGGATATAGAATTTGCAGCAGATGAAGTTTCCAAGTCATTCAAAAATATATTGCCAAAAAGTACATTACAACCATCAATTTTGATATTCAAAACATTGCTCAGTATTGGATAATCTCCATCTAGAAATGTAGCCTGTGCAGCATAAGTACTTAATAGAAACATGTTCAAAAGAAAACAGCGACCTATTTTTCATCATTAAGTGGTAAACTGAAATAACAGCCATCCCATAGATGGTTGGCATAATTAAACATCCAGAGAAGATTTTGTTAGCCTAAATGGGCCTTATTTGGAACAGGTGTTTTCCTACTGTCAGCTTTATCTTATATGTTAGAAGATGGAATGACATTCTGCTGTCACAGTATAACACCCAAGGAAGAAAGCATATGCAATATTAAAACTTCCTACTAATATTTTTGAAAAGTTCTGTCAAGGGTATTCTACATTCAAAAAAATAAAAACATTAGCTAGCTTCAGATATCATGTTCTTTATATTAGTTTGTCGATTTGCTCTTAGGATTTTCCATACAAATATTTGTCAGTATACTTTTCCATTTATTTGCAGGTGTCCTTTTTATTTTCCTGTGCCTTCCACTCTTTAGTAATCATTACTATTTAAATATTAGGCCTACGACAGGTCAGAGGTCATTAGGGTCAAACAGAGTTGTAGAAAATTTCTGCCCATATTAATAGTACCCAACATGAGGGAACTCAGTTCAAACCAAAGTCTTTTAATTACTATGACCTGGTTGTTGGCAGTGATTAATTTCTTTCTACTTAGCTATTTGAAAAACTAAATATTTATGCATTTAATATGCATTAATCCCAAAATCTTAGGAAAAAAGTTGAAGAAGTGTTAATGAATAGTTTCTAATCAATTGTTCCATGATCTATTTGACTATTTGCTGAAGCTTCTCTCTCTTTTTACTTATCTATACAATGGTAAGAGTTTTGATATTTATTATTTATTACAGTAATTTATATGATATCCCCTCTTACGGAATTTAGACAGATGTCAGTTAAATCATATTGATACTCTTTAACATTTCTGTACTGCTTATTAGATACAATGTCAAATGAAAATAAGTGTACTTTGCTTGTTTGAAAATGTAATTCATCTCAGCATAATAATGCAATAAACGTAATTTTGGTGGCTTTATTGGCCAAACATCTCCTAAATGTAGGATATAGAAATAACATCTTTAAACAATTAGATGTCAGAAAGTTATAGTTTTTTTGCTAACTTGAGTAGACCTAGCCATTAAACTGTATGACTTTGAAAACATGGTAGCTGAAATGCATCATCAGAAAAGCTTCAATTTGGATTTCTGCACTGAACAGGAAGTTGGAGTCAATGATTCCATATAGATGCAGTTTGGAGCAGTAGGATGTGTTTTTGAATGTAATGCTTGACACTAAAATATAGATAAAAATACCATCAGTTAAATAGACTTTGAATATAAAGAATCATTCCCTTTTTAAAATCACCTTTCTAAAAATAATGCTAAATGGATGAAAAACTTGCTTATACAATTCTTGCAACTGTTAGAGAAATCCTACTTAAATTTTAGTAATGCTTTACAACAAGGAGTTGGACAAGTCTCCCTTATGTATTAAAATTATATATAATAGAACTACTTATCCGTTAGTATCGCAGACAATTTATCACAATTGTCCCCATCGCTTTTCCCTTCCAATTGATGCAATTGGTATATCCACAACTTCAAGGACCTGTGATCTTTCATCAGACTGGCTAGGAATCCTGAGAATTGCAAAGGGAGCTTGACTTGGGAAGCTGAATTTCTCAGGATACAAACCTTTGAAACCTGTTTGTAGAAAAGATCAACCGAAATGTGCACAATGCTTTTCTGCAACTCCTGTGCATTGCAATGGGATTTGTTCAGGAGAACTTCCCAATGGATACCTCATAGATCTATTGTTCCATTCTACATTGACTCAATATATCTCTCTTTCCTTTTTAGAAGGCAATTGTTCAAAAATAACAAGTGCCCATCTTGTAATTTCCTGTGTTGCTATCACAGCTGATTTAAGATGGTATCCTGTAAATATAACCATAGTCAAAAGGAAGTTCCATCACTCCCCATAGGAAAAATAGTTAAATGTGCAGATTTCTCTCTCACTAGCCTCCTTTCTTTTCTTTTTTGTAAAGCTGGAAATGTCTATGGCATGCAGGTCAGCGCTGGTGAAATTCTGAATAGCAAATGAACAGAGCTGCCTGGTTCCACAATTAAAGAAAAACTGACCCCTGGTGAGATTTTTTTTTAAATTGCAGTGTTTATGTCAAAGCTTCAGTAATCTATAAATTACTGCAAGATGCCAGATCACTTGTGATCTTGATACCACTTCATTTAGCCTTTTGAAGTATGGCGGTTTCTCCTGGAGACAGTGGTTGCAATCGCCAAAGCCCAGCTGCTACACAGCTTCTATTCATCCAGGGGGTTGTCATGTAAGCCTCACTGAAGTGCACAAGGATGTTAGGGCTGCAGGGTTTGGTGGTTTGCACCTGATGTGAACAGATCCTTCTGGAGAATAAATGTTTTCTTTTGCTTCTCCTTAGGGTGACCATTATCTACGGTTGGTTCTATAGACAGTAAGTCATTAATTAAAGGCAGTTTCTTTGTACATGGCTTACTTCAAGGCTGGGCTTATTTCTCCTTGTTCTCCTTCACCAAATGATCCCTCCCCCTCCTTCCAGGAATCCAGCCTTTTAAGGATTTCTTTTTTAAGCATTTTTCTTCAATCTCCATTCTGCCACAAGTATTCATCTTAAGAGACAGGGAAGTGAAAGGCTAGGTTAAGAAAAACACAGCCACCTCCAAAGTGCTAAAACTGCAATAAACCCATCACCTCAAACAACAGCGAAGCATGAAAAGATAAAAAACAGCCTGCCAAGAATGTACTAACCACCCATTCACTTTTAAATGCTCTCCACACTTCAGTGCACAGACCTAATTACTTTTCTGCATTCCCAAATCCACTTTGCTGCACTGCAATCAGAAACCTGGCATTAAAATATTTTAGACTCTAAGGATCAAGGCTAATTATGGGCCTAAGCAGCACCTTTTGGTTTTCTTTCTCCTTCCACCTCTTATTCTCTTCTTTGGGGCTACTTTAAAGCACGCTCCGTTGGAAGAAAGGCTGCCCAGTCCCAGTTGGGGGTGAAGTAAAGAGAGAATAAAACAAAAAAGCCACTCAGTTCAATTCAGTAAGCTTCAATGAAGCCGGTATATTTAATGTGAGCCTAGGGTTAGCCTACAGAATGCAATATTCTCAACAAAAAAAGAGGTGTTTAAGGTTGGGCAAGGCCCCATAAGGCGGTTGTTGGTGTTTAAGCAGTACACCAAGGTATTTAGCTCTGAGGGTTTCTAAACATTCCAGCTGAGAAGAACACCACCTCTTTACAGTAGCCGCTTAAAGTTTGGGGAGTGGGTGTTTGGGAACAGTCCCTTCTCCCTTGTATTGAAAGGTCAACAAACAGTAGGAAAGATCATGTCATAACAAAAATGGAGCCCTTTATTAGAGAGTATCATGATAGCTAATGGCATTATTAAGATAAACTGCATATAGGTATTAAACTGAGTAGTTGCTTAAACAATATCTCACTCATTAGAAAATTCATGTGAGAAACATTCTCATTTTGTCCAGCATCAAAATCTTGTCCAGGAAATCCAAAACACTATATGGTGGATAGGATAGGCAACCACCTCTCATTATATTATCTTCACATTGCATCACAAATACAGTACATTTATACTATACAGAGTTTATGTTTCTTGGCATTTATCAAAACCCCAAGAGGAGTATGTTTCCCCTCTAGTTGGGTTCTGAAAAAAAAATCGTACTCACTTATATCCATGAAAACTATGGGCAATATTTTACCTTGAGAAAGTATTTTTCTTCCATGCATTTAATAATACAAAATAATAAGAAAATATATTTTCCCAAAGGTAGTTCATACAACTAAAATTACAGAAAACTGACACAATGGCACCAGCTACTGTATGGAGCATGAGGATTAGACAGAATATTGTAAGCTTCCTATGCTTAGATCTAATTAACTTAATATGGATATAAACTTTTTAAAGACATGTGCATAGGGCTTTAATGGGATATGAGCTCATTTTAATGACTAAGAGTCACTGGTCAGCTTCTAATCAGAATATAAAGTAAAATTATAGCAACTTCAAAAGTAATAACTTGTAGGATTATGACAGTATCTAGCCACCAGAATGAAAAAACAAGCAAGTTTAGATAAAGTCTGGATTCCTTTTTTCTTTCACATAGACACTCTATTTATTTATTTATTTTTTATACAAAGTGAAGAAAATGTCCCAACAGTTGATTAAAATTAACAGTACTAAGGCTGCAACTTTTACTAATGATTAAACCAAAACATACATCTTGATATGGTAGTTCTGAAATAATAAGGGGTTATGGTATGGAGCATGAACACTGGCCCTGCAACTAACAATTAAAAACTCCTTGTTAGGCAGGTAATTTATTCTAGTCATCAGCATCAAATATCAGGCAAAAAGGGGGCAAAAACAGTAATTAACTTCATAAAATTCAAAGACTTGAAAGCCAATAATTCTAAAGAAATAAAAACACAGTGCTTTTAATAGAGTATGCTTCATTTTAAAAGTAGTAATAAGAGACAGGCCCTAACTGTGACCCTTTACACTTCAAGGTGAAAAAGTAGGCAAAGACACTAATCACAGGACTTTTCTACAGAAAACAGCTTGTGAGCTAAGGTCAAAGATCAAACATGCAGGGATATTACCTGTGTCATATAAAGATCTGATGCACAGTAGAAATGCAAGGCTCAATTGACAAGATACGACAGTTTATAAATTATAAAATAATTTTGCAAATATGCACCACAGTATATTTTGACAAAGAAGTTTTGGCTAGGATAAAGTTCTTCTTTGGGTCACAAATATAACATCTGGCCATTATTTAAAACACTTTCAGCTCATCGTCCATTTGCAATATTTTTATATCATCTGAAAGGAGATATAGAGAATCTTTGGTTTTGGATTAACTACTTGTACCTATGTTTGCTTCTTGTTGCCCCTTTTTAAACTTCGTCTCATTCCATTTTTGTAGCTGTAATAATTTTGACTGTAATTTCAATAGTAAGACATTTTAGTTTTGCTTATGGGTGGTTATGTTTCCGGTACCAGAGATGGAAACTCGTATATAAGTAGGGTAGGTATACTCTGGGTTTTTCAATTAAACAATGCCATCTATCAGAACCCTGTCTTCAGGAGGAAGGGTCTCCCTGAGAACTGATTGGCCCCCACACTGCTGTTGTTTAAAAAAATTGTGAAGACTTGTCTCTTCTTCCCAGGCTATTGACAAGAGAGATAAAACCCCTTACTTGGTTTCCATCTAGTTTGTCCTTCTCATTTTTTCTCCCCTTTTATTCCAGTTTTCTTGATTTGATTGTTTAAGTCGTCCAGAGTCAAGAGCTATAAAAGTTTGTTAAATAAATATAGTACCACATAACATTTTATGTTTAAAGAAGAGCTTAAAATTTCACTCAAAAAGCTCAAGATCAATATATCAGATTTATGTATAAAATTATGTGCATAATCTTTCCATGTTTTTGTTACCCACTGCAAAGGTATATTATAAAAGTAAGGTATTAAATAAAATATGAGCAGAAGATATTTTTGTGTCCAACAACAACTTTGAGTGATAGACAGATAGGAGTCCATCCACCTTACCACATGCCACTGTGATTACTTAAAGGGGAATTCTACACAAAGGTAACAGGAGTCCACACTGAAATTAGATATTGAATCAGTGAAATATTAATTTTTTCTCCCCATGGAACTTGCTTAAACATAGCATTTTGTGTTGAAATGATAAATAGGGAACTTAAAGAAAAGAAACAAGTCCAACTATGAACAAAACTATTATCCTTCCCTCCTGAAAGATAAACTTTCTAAAAAGTGACTGTTTCCCAAAGGCTCGTGAATGAAAACAGTAACGCATTATAAATTTCAGTAAAACAACAGTATCTTCAGGAGCAGAAATTCTCTGAAAACTCTAAGGTATTATAGCCCCATATTCTATGACAAATTAGTCCATGTTATAAGACTGAAATAATAACACATTCTTTTGACCATCGACCACGATTTAGTTTGCTTTCACTGCTAGCTATCTGCTTTGTATAATTTATATTCAGTTTGAAAAACTGCAACATAAAATTGAGAAAAAAAACCCTGTCCTAATTAATGACATAAAGCATATGTGTTTGATTTGTAGAAATTGACATATTTAAACAGCTATCATACTTAGGCTACCAATATGGAATTCAGCTGAGTAGTAATAGAAGACCAAACTAAGATAATGCTGAAGATTCAACATAGAGACTTTGAGCTGATTCTCCATGGTCATCAGCAAAAACAAAATTAACAAATGAACTAACAAGCAAATCAGTATGTGGTAACAAGGAACAAATTCCAATGTTTGCCAAATAGAACTGTCTACATAATTAAGAAAAGCAAAAAAACGCATATACTTTCATATAATTAAAATTGATGTTATGTATGATAGGGTTCTACAAATCATTATTCTCATGAAAGCATAAAACCCAAAAGCTTTTTGAGTCTTTGCAGTAGAAATGTAAAAAGTAGGATCAATTTTTTTGGGGGGGGGGGTTAGCCTATTCCAATTCATTAACAAATCTTTACATTAAAGAGGGGTTATCATTCAATAATGGCAACTTTGATATTTTGGATGAATTTGTGGTATTTTCTTCATAATCTAAATATGTTCTCAAGCTTCCTTTGGGAAAGAAATAATGCACTCACAAATGTAAAAAGGTTTGACATAGTTATCATGAAGCAATAACCTGTTAAGAAATTCCAAGGCTTATTTTTGTATTTTGCATTATATTTATATAGAAATATATCCTGCCTCACCAAAGACTCTTTATTTTGAGAAAAGAAATATGAAACAGGAAACTTTATTCATCTGTTCTTGGGTTGGGCCTTTTAAAATTACTTTTCCTCCCCACTTCCATCAACTCAATCTGTCAGTTTTTGGTCCCCATCTCTCTGAACTCGGCCTACTGTCTACTCTCTCTCACTCTAGTTTTTATGCAGAGCTAAGAAGAATAAACAGAACTGTTGAGAATAACTTGTCCAGTTGCTTTCAGAACCTCTAAAGGCTGGTGCAGATTACAGTCTGCCTGTTCCCCATCTGTAATGGTCAGAATAATGTTATACAGTATATAAGAAGGAAACTACTATTGTCTCTAAACTGCAGATTGTATTACTGGTTTCCCCGTGATCAACCCAGTTTGCTTAGACAACACAATTATACGATAGCCTGATAGACAAATACTTTGGATATTGCTTTGACCTATTTTGAATGGATTTTGGCTGTAATATTCTGCAAAGGTTTTTGGAAGGACATTTCATTAAAATCAAGAGAGATTCATTAATTGCAAATTAATTATAGTTCTCATCAAAACATTATCATATCAGATACATTTGCAACCCAAATACTAACAGCATGTTATTTCCCTAACTAGAAAACTCTACACAGTTCAGCACTTCAGCACCCTAACCCTAACCCACCAATATTATTCCATGCTGGATGTTCATATTACCTTGTACTTCTCAAATACAGTATATTGGAACCACAGAACTGCAAGTTGGTGTGTTCTAGATCAGTCAGATGCCCTTCAAATCTTCTGCTTTAGCTAATGTAGTCAAAGACCCAGACCCAGAATCCTAATTACTCTTGCTTAAGTGTTTCGACTTATTTGAAAAATACTGTTTTTTCAACTGAAAGGTCTCAACTAAAAGACCGTGCAGGCATAAGAGTTTACTAATATGTATTATTTTCTGTTAATTTGAATATTTCATTTAAATTAAACTTACCTTTATTATATACCTGACTCTAGTTGTGCAGCTTCTGTTTTGATGCAAAAGCTTCAGAGCTTCTGATGAGGGAATGAATTAATTCAGCCAATACAACTACACCTGCTTCACTCTGCTAACAAACTGGCATCTGAAGCCTAAAGAGTGCCTGACCTGACTTATTGTGTCTTTCCCCAGCAAAAGAGTCATATCATCACTGGGCCAAAGGTGAATTGCCTAGAGACACCATTGGAATGAATTTTTTGCGGTCCCATTTTGTCAGATATTCAAACCACTTCATTTTGAAGAGTGGAAACCTTTAACAATGTCATGTTGGTATATGCTCAAAATACAGGGGAAGGATACTTGCTGATCTGCTTAGATGAATGCAGCAAAATACACATTTCAGAATAAAAGAATTTCTATTGCATGCGTATTTTTTCTCTTCAGTCAAATGTTTTGCTTGACAAGATTATTATTTCCAGAGGAAGGAAATATTGAAGATGACACTTATGCTGACACCTTTAACTTTACTCCTGACATTGAATATACCAACTAATGCTTTCAAATACATAGGGGTATCTATATATTGGAATGTTGATGTTCATATGAGTTAAGCAGAAGGATTAAAGTACAAAGTCAAAAACACAGACTGGGTTTCTACTTCTTGAAGCCTCTATGGTTGCCAGTTTTCCATTGAAATGTTGCCCTATATTTATAGTTTTCTTAATCCCTACAGCAAAAGAGCCTAATATTCATTTAAAACCCAATAACAATTAAAACCCCCAATAACAATTAAAACCTGCAATGAGCAACTGCTCCAGCTTTGTTTATTGCAGACATAAATAATCATACTCCAATGAACATGTTAGCATCTATGATCTTTTCCCCGAATTAAGGTTGCCTGGAGACCGCTTGCTTTGGCTACTGTAAATATGACATGAATTATTTCCAGGAAATGGTGTTTTACATGCTGGGTTTGAAGTAAATTATTTTCTTCTAATATACCTACACAACTGTCACAAGGAATTACACTGCAGATTTAGTGATGTTAAGTGTCAATTGTAATTTGGTGACAGCCATTTTATTGGCTATGAATATTGCTCTGCCAGGACCTGCTTCTCAGTATGGAGGCCACCGTATCATTAAAAACCAGTGATCCTTCACTGATGACATAATTTGACTGGCAGGGAGAGGAGCAGTGAGGGACTCACTTCCACCTGCACAGAATCTGCTGCGTGTCAGAGATGAATTTGCCTTCAAATTAAAAACAGCACAGCAGACTAGTGGCAGTGATGTTGCTTGATTTCTTTTAAGGAGTTTCTCTGGAACGGTTACTGAGCAGCTGATAGGAGTCTGCTTTAATATGTCAAACATATATATTGTGCAGCCTGTAAACATTTCAAATATTTTTAGCCAGATGGCATAAAGTGAGTTATCTGTGAAATAGTTTTCAGCTGAATTGAGTCACATATCTTTTTTTTTCTTTTTCCCCTTCCCTGCATACTCATCTATCCGTCTCTTCTTTTGTCTGTAGCACTACCCCTGCAATAGGCTCAGGGTATTAAATTTAATCTGTTAAAATGGGAAAAAACATAAAAACCAGTGTTTTAACAGATAAGATAAATCATGCAAGCAGCGTAAAAATTTACAGTAAGAGCAAACCCATAATCGTACATTCTGAAAATTTTATAAACTGACAATTCAAGTTATGTGTTTTATGCTAATATACAGAACAGCAAGATCTAATAAACTCTGTTATACTCATAAATAGTGGAAAATCTGAATAGTGGAAATCACACCGACACATACAACATGCACTTTGCCTGTGAAAAAGGAAATAGATTCTAAGACTTAGTAAATTTAAATCAATACAGCAGCATTCCATTTTCAGTATTTAAATTAAATTTTTTGCTGCAAGGCATTGGAAGGAACAAAGCAAAGTACCTTAAAAGAAAGTGTTTCCCTGGTAATTTCACCTAATTTCACACCTATTTGGCAGCTTCTCTTAGCCAATTGGTTTAGTTGAATATGCTGACAACAGTATCCCCTCAAGAATGATCTTGTGCATAAGGTGTTTCCTCCTTTGATTTACTCTTTAAATATAAGCATGGAAAATAACTTTTCCTCCACTTTTACCACCATCTTACCATTTAAATGTGCTTTTACAATTTCCCCATTGCCATTCTACTTAAAACAAAACAAAACCCCAACTCCCTTTTTTGAACAATAAATAGCATAAATTATTCAGCCAATTTCAGCCTGGCGACATAAATCATACTCTAGTCAACACACTACTTATGACAAATGCTTTGTCTAAGAGACACATACCATTGAAAGTTTAATCAGAAGCCTAAAATATTTCAGTCTTGCTCAGTTTTTTTTTCTTGGCAAGAAATTAAGATATCTTTTTTTAAAAAAATATACTTCCATCTTCCAAGAGTTGAAGGAAAGGAGGATATTAAGGCCATCTTTATTCACTTATGGATAAATGTCATTAAAGAAATGTATTCCTAATGAACTAGCAAAATATTTTAATTTTCTGAAATATTGGTCCATATTGTTTCAAGACATTAATCTGAAAGAGTAAATTGGACTTTTGCCGCCATAGTTTTATTGCTAATCAAAAATTCAGAAAAAATGAGTTACAACAAATTTCTTCCATTCTCTCTTTAGGAAACGTAAAATTAAAAAGCAGAAATATAAATAGGAATTTCAAAATGTTTACTTCAGTCCACATAAGGGGTCCATATAAGGGGTAAAAAAAGTCAATACAATAGTGTATTGCATGTAAAAAAGGGCAAATCCTTGATACCAATATTGACTCTTGACTTTTCATCTCCTCTCTGGATACACCTACATATCCAATTTCCTTGTAGTCTTCTTATTTTGAGATAATGCCTGAATTCTGGAAAGTCACTGTGATATGGAATGTTATAAGTGGAAGACAATCAGGGTCAAGCCATTTAACCCTCAATTTTTCTTGATGAATTCAGGCTAGATATTTTTTCTCACTCTAATTTACTTCAATTAAGGAAAACAATGGGAATGTCATAAGTAGCGACATTGAGTCAAAATAACCAAGATGTTAATAAGGACTTGGGATTGATATAGGTGTCGGTCTAACATTAGCTCCTATTATATGTCCATGAATGTCATGAAAGGTTTGATTTTATACACAAAATGGAATTTCTTCCAGGTTGATTCTATATAAACTAAACTCCTAATTTGATCATGCTGTAATTTTTTAATTTTCCTCGATATTCTATACTACAATACTTCAGGTCACATGTGATGTGTGAAAATATTCATTAAATCAATATAAATACAACATAAAACACACATAAATGAAACTGAAACGTACTGCAATTGTAGCCATAGAAATAAAATGTCCACCCAAGGCTGGCAGAATCAACAGTTTGCCTTTATTTTCTCTCCTCTTCCCTCAGAATAGTAAGAAGGGCTTCTCAGAAAAAGGCACTGCATACAGAAAGGCATTTATTTGTTGTTCAAGAGTTCATTGCATGCAAAGGTTTAGGCATGCTTGGTCAAATAGCATGATTTCAATGGATCCCTAAGTGATCTGCAATTGACACAGCTTTATTATTTACTCTTGGAAAGGAGCTATATTGAGCAGATTTATTATAGCGCTACAAAACAAGAATTGTAATGGAGTTGCTGTGGCTCAGTGGTTAGAACGCAGTACTGCAGTCTACTCTGCAGACTTGCAGATCAGCAGTTTGGCTGATCGAATCCCACCAGCTCCAGGGTCGATTCAGCCTTCCATCCTTCTGAGGTCGGTAAAATGAGAACCCAGATTGTTGGGGGCAATATGCTGACGTAAACCACTTAGAGAGGGTTGCAAGCCCTGAGAGGCAGTATATAAATACAGTGCTATTGCTATATTTCTATAATTCAATACCTAGTTCAAGAGCAAATGTTCTGACATTTTCTTCTCACTTGTATTGCTAAATTTTGTTCACACTGAAAAGCTTTTGTTCTTTTTAAAAGATAGGATACCTACCTCTCAGCTTTTTGAAGAAATTTTCCTGCTATGAGAATTTCCCGCTATCAGGTATCCTTAAGGCAACTTGCCACTTTTGTCAGAATGATGACAGTGGCATCACAACACTGTGGTGCCAGCTCTGTCTCTTTTGGATGTGTGTGATGCTGGGATTCATGTAGGACAGGACAGAGCATGCATCAGGGTGATACTACCTATCAGAGTTTTTGAAATCATAATATAAATTTATAATGTGCATATGTATGTATTGCAACATTTTTAAAATTGTGAAATGCTGTGAACAAAATGTCAGAATGACACATTGAAATTATTTTTGGAAGAACTGAAACAGACAATAGACTATTTGAAAACTATTCAAAAGCAATTCTTTGAAGTAAATGAGGCTAATTTAATTTGAATCTTAAGATTGCAAAGAATTTCTTCTCAATTGACATATTTTTGCCATTAAATGTATTTTATATAAATACATCCAATGTATAAAAAACAACAGTACTTATTTATTTATTTGTTAATGTTTCAAAACTGCCCAATAACAGATCCTCTCTGGATGGTTTGTAATAAAACACAGTAATACATGCAATCTGAATTTAAAAAATCAGAATTGTGATAATATTAAATCAAAAACAAAATAAAACACAATACAAACTAGGCAGCAAAAAGTTGGTCATTCAAAAACTGAGAATTAAATACAATTAAAAATGTGCCATAGTTCTTTTCCTCACAGACACCCTTCATTTGTCACTTCATTTGGCAAAGGGACCTAGTCTGTCAGGGTGGGTCATTGGATGACCTTAGTTCTGGCAGTTATATACATACCGTATAGGGAAAGGCATTCCCTTAGGTGTCTTAGTCCTAGGCTGTTGAGGGTTTAAAGCTAAAAACCCAGCACTTTGAATTTGGTTTGGAAATAGACTGGCAGCCAGTGTAGATAGCAAAGAAATGGCATATGTTCATATTGGCCTGTAGGGAGGCTGTGTCTGTCCAAGTAATATTGTGGGTGGTAAATCAGCCAAACCTGATAAAAGGCATTCTATGGCTCTGAGGTCACTTGAGCCTCTGGTAACATCTAGAAGCACCTCTAAACTGTGAATCTACTTCTTTAAGGAGAATGTAGACCATTTCTGCACATGCACTGCACTACTCAGCTGGACAAATGTACCATCCCACAAAAAGTAGTATTAAGTTGTTGTTGACTCTTAACAAGAACATGGATAGATTTTCTCCATGATGATTTAGCCCCAACCTGGTTCTTCAAGTCTTGCAACAGCACACTCATTACTTGTAATGATATGTGACAATAACTTTGAGGGTAAGAGGATGAAATGCTGTCTTGGGAATCATCAGAAAAAAGGGGAAAGAGCCCACAACTGCTCAATGGGCAAAGAAAGAAACTGAAAAAAAAACCCTACCCTTATGTATCAGATAGTTAAAAGTGATATTAGGAGATTTGTATTTTCAGACTTGCAAGATTCTGTAAGTTTAATCTTACAATAATATAGAACTACTCATCTGGTTGTGTCTCCTGTTTAATTTACTTGGGAGGGATGACATCAACCATGAAAAATGGCTATATGGTGTGCCACAGAAGGCCTTCTCCTATATGGCACCTATGCTCCAGAATTGTTTCTTCAGTATTTAGGAAAAGAGAAAAATTGCTTCTCCTTTGCCAAACTGTTAATGGTTAATTGATTTTAATGGTTCTGATTTTATAGAATAAGTAACATTAAAATCAATTAACTGTTAAAAGCTTGGCACAAGCTTTTATATTTGCTGTAAGCCAATCTGAGTGCATATAGACAACAAAACAATTATAATAATATTTTTTTGGCAGCAGTCCACCTCAGAATCAATGCAACCTACTTCTTAGTAAGCTACTGTGAGATGACCTTAAGACATCAAACTGTTAGAGTCAAATTTAAATTTGTGAAAGAAGGGAAAAATACTGAAATAAAATCAGACCAATGTACTGTATTCCTTAATTTCTACACTTGAAATTCATTTCTGTTATTGAGGTAAAAGGCCATGCTATGTAAATTACTTCACTAGATTATTGAGGAGACCTGGTTGAAGAGACCTGTCTCTAACAATTGCTATGTTTCCTCATAATGTCTCTCAGATTGTGAGAAAAGAGAAAGAGTTTTTATTTTGGACTAATAATCATTAATCACTCATTACAATGTCCTATGCTGACATTGTAAACCGCTTAGAGAGGGTTGCAAGCCCTGATAGGCGGTA
>JANHJO010002207.1:131661-146775 GCA_032468235.1 Pseudoxyrhopus heterurus | reverse complement strand
GTTCTTTAAATCAGCTGGGTCCAGGGAAGGCTTCTTGAGGAGGGGCCTCACCACTGCCTCTTTCAAGGACAGCGGGATGAACCCTTCACTCAAGGAAGCATTGATCACAACCTGGAGCCAGCCTCGCATCATCTCCCGACTAGCCGAAACCATCATCTCCCGACTAGCTGAAACCAGCCAGGATGGGCACGGGTCCAATAAACAGGTGGCAGTGCTCATCATGCCCATGACCTTATCCACATCCTCAGGATCCACAGGATCAAATTTTTTCCAAATAACAGGACTAAGACTCGCCCCAGTCACCTCAGTAGATCCCGACCAGATGGAGTCTAGGTCTGTCTGAGAGATATTGCACAAATTCCTCAGCTCTACCCTGTAAAGGTTCCTCTGTCCCCCCTGGATTCAAGAGGGAACGGGTCACCCTAAACAAGGTGGCTGAGCGGCAAGCTGCAGACACAATAAGTGTGGAAAAGTAGAGATCCTTTGCCGCTCTTATCGCCACTAAATAAGTCCTAATATAGGATCTTAATAGTGCTCGGTCGGATTCAGCTTTACTAGACCTCCATCGTCGCTCAAGATATCGCTTCTGTTGCTTCATCTCCCGGAGTTCCTCCGTATACCACAGGGCCATCCGGGATCTGCTCACAGTGAGAGGTCGCAAAGGCGCAACCCGGTCTAAGGTCCCAGCAGCCGCCCTATTCCAGGCCACAACCAGAGCTTCAGACGAGCTGTGGGCAAGGGAATCAGGTATCTCACCAAGTTCCTTCTCAAACCCCCCAGGGTCCATTAGGCGCTTGGAGCGGAACCACCTAATCAGTTCCACCTCCTTGCAGCGGGGGGTGGCCATCCAGATCTCCAATCTCATCAGGGAGTGATGTGACCATGACAAGGGTTGGATGGCTATATCCCTCAAATCCAGATCACATCACCACCGTTCCGAGACAAACACCAGGTCAAGTGTATGTCCCCCCTTGAGTTGGACCCTGAATTACTTGGGTCATGGTTGCCATGGAGACCATGAACTCCTGGGCCGCCTTAGAGGTTTTGCTAAGGGATGACAGATTGAAGTCCCCAAGCACCATCAGCCTGGGGAACTCCACCGCCAGCCCGGCTACTGCCTCGAGCAGCACAGGCACGGCTATTGTCATGCAGCTAGGAGGCAGGTATGTGAGCAGCAAGCCCAACTGAACCCCTGAGTCCAGCTTCACAAGGAGAGACTCACACCCGGCAATCTCTGGAGTAGTGCCCCCGCGAGGCCATAAGTCCTGGCGAATGATAACTGCCATTCCCGTGCCCCCCGGAATCACAGCTGGTACAAAACCTGAAACCCGGTCGGGCACATTTTGTTGAGCGGAACGCCCCCCTCTTGGCCCAGCCAGGTTTTGGTGATGCATGCCAGGTCAGCCCTCTCCTCCAGGATTAAATCCTGGATCAGAAGGGCTTTGTTAGAAACAGACCTGGCATTTGTTAGACAACATAAAATTATTTTAAGAGGTTTTTAACCTTATTCTGATTTTAGTTCCAGGTTCACTTGCCATTTAAGCAATAGTTGATTAGTGTAAAACTTTAGAAAAAAGGTAGTTCTTGTTTAAGCCTTATTGTTTTACAAAAGTCTAAATGTATAATAGTTTTTAAAGCCTCAAAATAGCTAGCTTCTAAGCCAGGAGGTTGGTTACTTGGTTTTTTTTTTTTACCTAGCATGTTGCATGAACCAGCCATTTATGATTTGTAATCAGTGGTTTAGGTTTATTGTGTTGTCTGAACTTAACTACTTTGCTTGCTGTGTGAACCCATCTAATGTGTCAGAGACAAAGGCTAACAATTGATTTTGTACAGCTGAGCTAAATGGAGGAACCACATTAGTTACTTAAACATGGAATAGTCCTATTGAAACTTATCTACTTGCTTCATTTCAGCAAGCAATTTAAATTTTTTTTAAATACTTTCATTTTTATTGCTGCTATTATTTCTTGTTATTTCAGAACCATGTTGTTATTTTTCTTTAATGCTGAACTATAAGTGTAAAAAGGCAGAGCATTTGTCTCAACAAACATAGACACTTTGGGCACTGAAACGAAAGGAGAGGGAACAACATATTCCATCCATTTACCCCACCTAAGTTTAAAGTTACATATTAGTAAATGTAGGGACCAAATGGTTCAGGAAAAAGATTAATCTGGGAGTGGAGAAACTGTGTTACTATAGTAAGCAAAGACTGCTAAAATGGAGAGCTAGAATGTTCCTACAGTGCCTTTGAACTCCTGAGATTCCAGTGAGATGCCATGACACAGTGAATGGGGATGACATAGAAGAACCATGCAATGAATTGCTGGAGAAAAGACTATGAAAGAGCTGAAAATTGGTGAGCTTTTCTAAGTGTAAACATATTAGCATTGTCTATATATCTGGCCTTCTTTGTAGAAACTTTCAGTGAAAATAAACAGATGACAGTTGCCTATTTTAGCATAATATTTCACTGCTTATAAACTAGATAGATTATCAATGGCAATTTTGTCATTAAGTACTGAAAAATCTTGAGAATTGTATCTTTTGCATTCACATACAGCTTTTATTTTTAATTATTAGTTTTTAAGCTATAGGACATCTCAAAAGTTTCATTACAAACCAAGCACAGTGGAGAAAAAAGCATTCTGAAACAAAGAGATAATATCTTCCCACTGTCCTACAAGAAGATTTTATAGAATATCTTCATGACTGTATTTGTCAGATGGGCTCTGCTGGAAGATGTCAATGTTCTCTTAATATTTCCAACTGCCTCTGCAAATAATGCCATGCTATGTATAATACATTTATTTACATCAGCAAGCAGATAAATGCAAAGTCTGCCATTCCTGGTAAACTATTATGAAAGCCTGAAGGGAAATAGTCTTGGGGAGTACTAGGCAATATAAAACATTGAGGGCAATATTCAGTTACATTCTGGCTGCATATTCAAAACTGCAAATTTGCTGACGTTCCAGTATAACCACCAAGGGCATTTTTCCCTGAAAGTTGCATATATGAGCTCTTGAAAGCAAATTTGCTTGAGAATCATCCCCCTTGACAAAATGGTGCTTCTATAAGCAACAAGCACTTGACTGTTTTCACCATTTTGAAAAACCACGTAGGAGTGACACACATTGTTTTTCCCAGCTATGCTAAATTAAAGTACTCTCTGGAGAATTGATCTCTTGATACTTTTGCAGCTTGAGTTTGTCTGAAATCACCATTCATTGTATCTGGCCTTTATTAAAAATACTCCATCCTCCTGATTCATCCGAGCAGTAGGAATGCCTTGAGGTAGGCAAAAAAAGAGGTCTTCAAATCTGAGATTGGATTATTTTTAAGGCATTTATATTATCCATCACACAATTCTTCCCCAAATGAACCAAATAATAAAAATAGAATAATATGGAGATACCAGGTGAATTTCTGTGACATGTAAAAAATACTATGAGGAAATGTAATGCTGTTATATTTTACTTGCTGATATATGAACCCAAAATTGTAAACTAGATGAAAATTATTGTTTTTTCCCTCATGGCTTGCTATCAGATAAGGGCATCTTGTGAACGGGTTCTAATATATACTGTTCTTTTCACACTGAATCATAAAACATGTGTTCTGATTAACTATGAGCATATGAATCTTGTTTTAAGATAAGGATTGACCACTGTGAACCTTTTTTTTTTTTTTTTGCATCCTGGAGTCAATCTAACTTGCAAAAGTTCGTAACAAAACTACTTTAAAAAAAATTAGGAAGTTAACCATTTTTGGAATTTGTGGGTATAATTTAAGTTGATCTCAGGAAAGATTTGGCAGAGTATCCCAGAGTATCATTCTTATATGTAAGAATAGTTTAGATGGCATGAACATTATGTTAATGCCTAAATGTTTTGAAATCATGCACAAAAATGCTAATCAATCATTCATTAAATTGGAGAGAGAGACAGTGAATGGAGAATTTCAGGTCTCAAGTCTGTTCTGTTCTCTTCATATTTTTATTAATAATTTGAACAATGAAGTAGTTTGACTTGGATATTTTTAAAAAGCAAAATTGGCAGATTAAACATATGAGAAACTTACTGTGCTTATTTCATCTCTCCCCCTTTTTTTAAAAAAGCACAAAATGTAAGCATTATAAGTTGATGATGTATCATCCAAATTCTATTGGGGTGATTTTGGGGGTTTGGGTATACAAAGGGCCACTGGGCCATGGTTTATCCATCTCTGTCATAGTTTTGTTTTATAAATCACAAGAGTATGTTTCCTATCACACTAAGCCAAAACCTAACAAATCACAGATAAATCATCAAGTAATAAATGTGTGGAATGGAAGCATTTTTTGCACCTAAACTTTTTTTACCCCCTTTTTACCATTGCATTTAAATCACAATGTTTAAATTATTATTTTTTTGCTGATAGAGCTTTAGCAGAAGCAAAGTATTATCCACTTTTCCTGTGGCTGACATCACCAAAAATAATAACTAGACTCTTGCAAATGTATAGAGGTTATTAAACTAAAAAAGGGAAAGTGCTGCTAAACTTGTAGATCTTTTTTTTTAAAAAAAAAATCAGCTATCTAATTTCTAAACTATAACCACATTTGGTAATTTTCAAGTTTATGAAATTCACAGTTATGAGTTTAGTATTCAAGAGCTGAGCTGTTTTGGATAGTGGCAATAGTAACTGTATGGAGATACAATATTGTAAAATTATCATATTTTTGCAATAAGCTCTTTGATTTCACTATCATCTTTTCAACTACAGCTCACCTATTTGAAAGTAATAGCAACCCTAAGCCAAGACATCTTTGTATATAAATTATTTTTAGATTACTTATCATAAAATCAGTTAAAAGAAACAATCAAAAATGTGTCTGCTGATGGAAAAAATCCTGCTTCAGGTAAGATCCTCTCACTAGGTTAATAGAAAACATTAGAAGGTATTGCTTCAGCTTATGATTTATCCTTCTTTACTTATATTTCTTTTTGCATTTCCCATAACTTTTTGAATGACTTTACACCACAGTCTGTCTTCCATAATGGGCCAAAACACCCTGTCACAATCCAATTGAAAGAAAGAAATCCAGAAAGTACAGAATTCCAACACGTTCCCCAAAGAACAGAGTCCTGCTTCACATTCTTCCTCAATTCAAATAAACTAAACTCCACTTAGTATCCCCTCTCCTAATGGGCACCCCCACTGGGAACTTTGTGAGATTACCACTATGGAGGAGGCCTTACTGCAGCTGGATATGTAAACAAGACCATAATCCATTTGAAAGAACTCTCACAATTTGGCAGAGTTTGCAATGTTGTTAACATAGTGTGCCAAAAGAATAACAAAGCCATCATTTTAAGTTTATTCATGGACTTGTATTAATCAAGAAATTTTCCAGAAATCACTTGTAAATGAGGGACCTTCCAGAAATTTAGCATTTGGACAAGAATGTTTCCAGATGACTGTTTGCTTATCTGCAACATGTTCCTCAAAATAAATCACAGCTTTATCCAAGCTGAATGGAGACAGAAAACACATTGCTGCTGTAGAGCAGAAAGTAAGTTCTCCTTTGATCTCCATCCACTATTTGGATTCTCAGTTGCTACTTCCACTCCCAGTCAAAATTTAGGTCAGAGTTCTCATTTCACAGGAGGTGGCCAGAGATATTTCTGGCAGTAAATTTAAAGAAAACCAAGTGATGGATTCAAACTGTAATCATATATACAATACATTTTATCTCCCTGTAGACACTAGTCAGAGAGGTTTTGTCTTTATGTATCAGTTTTTAATCTTAACCTCATTATAATGAATTCATGTGGAATTGTGCTTTCCATGGTATGTCTGGCAATAGAGAACAGAATAATTCTCTTAACACTTACAGGTGGGATTTGGGAAAGTTGTTTTTATACATCCCAGCTCTCATGTGATAAATACCTATTATCGGATAACTAAATGGTTGTATGAATTGCCCTTCGCCTTTGGGCTTCCCTGTGGATTAAAGACTCCATTTGTAGGCTGCTGAAATATGCTTTCACATAATGGAAAGCTGCAACTTTTGAAAATCTTTGATGGCATTCACAAGTCCCTAAACACAATGCATTTTTATACTATTAGCAGTTGCCATCAAGATCCCCCAAACAGCATGAGGCTTGCACATATTACAGTCATCTAATTATGACTTAGTCCATTTGAGAGTGTAGCATGGGATCATATATCTATGCTCCATTTATAATGGAGTTTTGGCTTTTTGCTCCAATCGGTCCATTTTAATCAATATCTAATACCCTTTTTTATCACTCTTGTCATTGCTAGGTGACTTTGCACCAGACACTACTGCTCTGTCTGAAATAAACAGCTATCTTAAGCTACCAGAGTTCAGCAACACTTAAAATATGCAATATACAATACTTGCAATATATAATACTATATACATAAACACCCATATAAATCTACCAGCCAATCGCATTTGCTTATTTATTGACATAAAAATATATGAATCAAACTTGAATAGTTTTTAGATATCATGAAATTTAAGCTGCCACATCTTACATGGTTCATTTAATAAAATATTTTGTTTACTATAAGACTTAAGAAAGAACTCTGTAGCAACATTTTAAAATATTTCATTACTACAGCCAAAAGGAAGCAAGTTCTTTTTTGGAATGTTCTAATGGTCCCAAAAGAAAGGAGAACAGAAGCAAAATTTAATTACATTAACTTAATGTCCTTTTTTGTTGAATAGAATGCTTCTCTAATAAACTGTATTTAATAAACTGTATTTGTGGTGGGCTGGAAAATATAGACTTTTGAAGAATATAGGGAAAATGTGAAAATTTTGCTTCTTTCATAAACAAAAGAAGCAAAATTGTTTTGATTTTTCTCTTACTTTTTTCTACAAACCAAAACAGCTCACGTGCTAGTAGTATTTTGAACATGAAATGATTTGTCAAGTTAATTTCTTATAAATTCTTGCTCTATAAATTTCGGCAAAGGAATTTGTGCATTCATGATACACTGTAAACAATAACTTGTGTGCATTCTCAATACATTTTTAAGATTCTTTCCGTGATACTTTTGAAATATCAAAAGTGAGATTTCATTTAAAAATATTAGCATACTGTTACAGAAATGGAATTAGAAACTCCAAATACCACACATGAAAATGCTTACAACAGAGTTGGAGAAAGTTCAGAAGAGGGAAACCCCTATGGCCAAGGACACAACTTTCTACTTCTAAGGATATGGTTGAAAGGTGAAAAACCATGATGTGGATACTAAAAAAACAGCTAATTCAAAAAATATTTAAATCAGACAAAAGAAAGCATTTTTCAAAAGGTGCATAATTAATCTTGGATACCATACCATACCATATCATACCGTACCATACCATACCATAACATTATATCTCATATCAATCTGTATTATGGTCATAGACCAACAGATCTAGGATCACAGTCCTATGTCTGGTCATCCTCTGAGGAGGTAGGATCTTGATCCCAGGTTAATAATCACATTTAATACTTTTTAACTATACTGTGAGGTGTGCAATGTATGGAGGCAGATCTTTGGGTAGTGGTAGAGCCTGTAGTGCTTTGCTGTCTCATTTTCCAGTTGTCATGGCAGAATCTATTTTTGGTAATTTCAACTAACATGGTCCTATTTTTCTCATCAGTTCTTTGATGGAGAATATTTCTTTTTAATATCTTGTTGACTGGTGCTGTTTAGCTACAGATTATTTCTTAAACTTTCCATCCCTAATGTGATTAATAAAAATTTCAACTAGGTATTAGCATATCCATAACTAATATTCATTGTGTGAAATTGACAACAATTTCAAAACTTCATCTAAACATGAATAATGAAAATGAAAACAATTTGGGACATGTGAAAAGGATCTAGGCTTTCTTGTTATCTATAGATAGCTACAAATAGTAAAGATATATCTGAAATGTTGTGTGGTACTACAGATCAGGTAACAACCCAGAACTATACAGTTATGGAATTTACATCCATGGCAAACAATCTATTTTAGACCAGCATGATGTAATCAACAAGTTCAGATCATAGTGATGATAGTGAATGAGTTGAATAGAATATAATAATATAGTATTAAACTTGTCATTTCTCTTAGTCAGTGACCTGCAAGATGGCGAACTGTCATAGAAAATTCAGAATGTCGATCACAACACTAAGGAGAAGAATCATATTCATTGCAACAATTGCTCAGTGTCTGATTTACAAGAAAGCGGGATCTGGAAAAAAGAGAAAGTAATTTTTTTTTTATAGAAGTCAAGTCATACAATGCGGGAAAGCCTAGGACATCTTCTTTACTGAACAGTTCTGAAGAAGCTAGGCAGGTCCTTGTCCATGACCCTGGGGTATTTGTATTGTTAAGCAAAATGGCCTTTAAGGAGGCCAGCAGAGCTAAAGAGGTTCATTGTTAAAGGACATGGAATGTTGAGGGTGAGACTTTGGGGTTTCTTGTCTTGTTAATATGTTGCAATTCCTTTATTAGGGTTGTCTTTGGCCTATATTGTAAATTGAAGTGTGATGCTTCTATTCTTTTTGTTATGTATTGTATATAGTGTATAGTTGTCAGTTGAAGTTCTCATTCTGGTCGTCTGTTGGAGCGGGAAAATACTCTCTCCTGATTTGTCGTTTGGCTAATTAGTCTATATATATAAAACAGAAGTCCGGGAAGGGATGTGTGTTTGTAAGTGCTCTGTAGAAAATTACAGTTCTCCACTAATATTCTCCAAACTTAGCACATAGGTACTTTTCCATAGGCAGACAGTCACTGTCCGGGTCACGAACCCCTAAACACTCCAGAACACTCCAAAAAGGGTGCCAAAGTGGACAACCCCACCAACTTTTTACTGCCAAACTCTACTGAGCATGAGCAAAGGCTCTGCAGCCACCGAAGCACCAATGGCCAATACAGACAATATATGCAAATTGGAAGCTCTCCAGCCAATAGAGGCAAGGCATGTAAACTGGGCAAAGAACACTGGAAATTAATTGTAGGCTTGCAGCATGTCGCAGGGGAAGGAAGGGGAAAGGAAAGGAGGATGATACAAAGGAAGAAAAGGAAAGGAGGAAGGAAAGGACTAATGGAAGGGAAGGGGAAAGGAAATAAAAGAAAGAAGTGAAGGGGACATGAAAGGAAAGCAGGAAGGGAAGGGAAGGCAAAAGAAAAGGAAAGGAGGAAGAGGGAAAGGAATGGAAGTGAAGAAAAGGAGGAAGGAAAAGAGGAAGGAAAGGGGAAAGGAAATGAGGAACACAAGGGAAGGGAAAGGAAGTGAAGGAAAGGAAAGGAAAGGAAAACTGACACACATACAGCTACTAACAGTGTCAGCCCCACTATACTTGGGCAACGCCAGGTCATCAGCTAGTCTCCTATAAAAGGAGCTGTGTCAGCCAGGGTGTTCAGTTGCCTCACAGGCAGTGTTGAATAAAGAGCTGTTAGAAATCACTCTGTCCTCATCTCCATTCTTTGCCCAGAACATAATACTTTTGGTTTTGATGGGATTGTAGGGGGCTTGGTCTAGAGGCAGGAAGCGTCTATTTGGGTCTGATGAGATTAGAAGCTGATAAGCACAGAAGCTGAGTTTAATCGTGTTCATATTCAAAAGACAGAGAAGGAAAAGAGTGCAGCTTTCACTTTATTTGCCGTATTTATTTTTCCCATCACAAAAATAAATGAATTGGAGCTGAACAAGTACACAAAATCCAAATGCACTCCCTTTCCTTGGCAATATGCAGCTATGTGTGGCAATAGCAGAATATAGTTCAAGCTCTGGTACAAGGGCCTTTGAAATAATCTCCTAGAATATTGCCAGATGAAGTTATTGTTATAACTCTAGGGGATAATATTCTGCAGCTAAAAAATGATATCAAAACTTAAATCCCTTGATGTTCTTTTGCTACTTTTCTAGAAACTGGAAAAAATAAAAAATAAAAAACTGAGACGAATCATTAAACCAAGTTTACAAAAAAGAATTAGGCTGAAACCGGTCCAGTTTTTTTTCTTTATGTTTGTGGGTTTGGTTAAGGCTGAGGTGCTGGAATTTACCAAAGTTCGGTGAGTGCCATAGCTGAATCAGGAGCAACCTAAGCATAAAAGTGTTACATAGGCATACTTTCTGATACTGTCTGCACTTACAGACAAATTTCTATACATATGCATAATTTTTACACTGAGCTTTAAAATTAATTGCATTATGTTTAAATTTAAAATTGTGGCCCTTTCTTCACCCAAGGGGATCTCTGTTCTTTTAATCAAGGATGTGATTGCAAACAAAGCAAAACAAATCCCACAACTTGCTTATTGATATAAGACCTTAATTTATTCTATTATTAATAGTCTGATTTGGAAGATTATAACAATCTTATTGTATATGAATAATCTGATATTCACATATGATGTTTTGGAATAAATGGAGCTTACTTGGAGATAAGAGTACCTAAGAGTGAAAGGCATTATGCTGAAAATGATTACTGTGCTTCTAAACAAAGAATAAAAGACCAGAAGTAATTTAATTTCATTGAATCTCCATTCCTAACTCATGTTAGTTCTAACCCATACAAATAATTGTGTGAATTATCTCTTTCAGTGGTATATTTTGGCATGTCTTAATGATATTTGGTGTGTTTTCTGTTCAAAAGATTATTCATCCATCATTCTTCCAATTAGAGAGAAAAATGCAAGCCTCCCTCGCCCCCTTTGCCATGAACTGGCAGGGTGAAGACTATATTGTGTCAAATGTCTGCAGTTATATTTATGTGACTGATGAATAAATTTAGCATTTTGGTTTTTATTATTATACAGACGTCTCAGAAATATTCACATGGGAAAGTATTAAGAATTTATAAGCATGAAGACAGCAAGTTGTTGTAATACATGCTATAGAGAGGTGCAAAGAAAGAGATTAACATAAGCTGCATACTGGTCTAGTAAATTAGCCTTGCACAGTGTATGAATCTGACAAGAGCTTTGAACATTTGCAATGGGATCACAACTGCTACTACTCTCTATGCAATCCCTATTGAAATGAAAGCGAATTACACAAAAGCACTGATGTGTTCTTCAACTTCCATTCATTTCAAAGGGCTCAGATTGAAGTTGCTGGTGGATTGTGCCCATTATTTTTAATGTGATATCACAAGCTAGTGACATTAAAGAATAATTCGTCATCTTTGCGCAAAAGCAGTAATAACAAATGTAAACAAGTTCCCATAACATTTTAGCTAGCTCAAAGATCTTTCTATTTCTGAACTAATCTACAGTCTCACAAATTTTGTCAATAAATCACAAACTCTAGCTTTTAATGTTTTTTTAAAAAATCGTTTCTTGTCCCATATTACTTTACACTCAGTAAATAGCTCTTAAATAAAATCTTTTTTTATTTTGCACAGAAGACAGCCTTAGATCACACATACTATATGTTCTTTCTGAATGTGGCTTATACAGCTGTTTTGTTTTAAGATTTGTTTGAAATAATTGCTTATATGGGGTCTTTGTCTGTTCCAATTTGGGCAGGCATGTTCCTAATTTGGATAAATGTATCTTGATCAAAGGGAAGGAAGAGTAGAAAATGCTCTCTGCTTGGTAAACTGATACTGATTCTTAAGGAATGGAAAGATCCGAGGGCAAAAATACCAGAACAGATAAGGAGAAAATACATTTTGGGAAAAAAAGCGTTAAATCTTGCATGAAGCATATAAATATGTTAATTAGAAAGTATCTCTTTATTGAAAAAGAATGCTGAGGTGAGGAAAACATTCTGCTAATATATAGACAATCTTTTACCTCACTTCCATGTAAAGATTATAGAAAATATTCCTTGACATATAAATAAGTAAATACAGCAACTTTCCATCTCTCTGGCCTCCTGCTGAATTATACTAGAACTCTATCAACAACTATAAAGGGCCACAGAAGCAATTTCAATAAATATTTCATTATAGGAGCACACAACCATAAGTATTTCAAATAAATACATGTACTTACTTGGTGGACACTTGCTGTGAAATGTCTATAGTCTTCATTTATAGACCAACACTTTTTTTTAACATCTAAAGAATGCTTTCCCCCCTAGTGCTTTGGCTGATTATTTGTAAAAGTGAAATACCTTCATCTTTTCTACTTTTAAACAAAATATCAATTCATTGAAGTTGTAGCATATCATAGTGTGCATGGAAAGAACTTGAAGAGATGAGACAACATTTTTGGATTAAATGAGAACTAACTCTTAAATGCTTATTAAAAGATGATAAATTTGAATTGGTTAATATCTAAATACTGACTCAAGTGGAAATATCTGTGATAGTATGCTATCAGTTTGTCTCCATCATTCCATTTCTTGTCTGCACAACTCACTGAGTCCCAGAAACCCAAGAATAGGTGATACTGCCATTTTTTGATCTTTGCTGTCCACGCATAAAATATTGTCAAGGAAGAATTGGTCAAATGCTCTTCCCAAACCAAAAGATTTCAGATCTCTGATTAGTGAGAGGCAGTACCTGATACTATTTAGTGGCCTTGGGATATCTAGCATCATATCTTTTTTAAACATGCCATCCCTTAATTCACAATGATGTATTAAAATAATTCGCACATTGACTTTAAGGCAGTGAAAGGGGCTGTCCTGATAAACAATCTGTTATCCCTTTTCCTATAGAAAGTTCAACCTGAGGAAAAAAACCCACCCCATGGCAAAACCCAAGGGGCCATTAAGAAGTGCCAATATAACAAAAAATTATCAAAAGAGTTAAATCTAACAATGAAGTCAGTACCCACATTCCTGGCCTGAATGTGAAAGATAATTTGTAAAATTATTTTTTCACATTTTTTACTTCATATTTCACATCTAAATTATGCACATAACAGACTGCCATCTATCTACCCATGATTTTGGAAAGAAGGGAATGGAAACAAAGTAAATTACAATTTAGACAGCTGAGTGTTATGGTATCAGTTCTGAAAATAAATGGAAAATATCATACACAGAAATGAATATATACACATCTTTTTTGTGCTCATAAAAATATTGCTACTTTTATTCCGTGCACTAAGATACAGCTCTTGAGAAAACTGTTGACCTGAAATTGCATGCTAAAAGCATCAAGGTTTGCTTCCCATTAGAACATTTAGTGAAAATTCAAATTTTCCTTATGCATTTTATTAATAATAGAGTGATTAAAAACTCAAATCAAATAGGGGCAACTCCTTTCATATAGAAAATGACCTAAGGAATGATACTTTCTCATTCTTAATCAAGACATAACAATGTAGTTTAAGTTTCAATTTTACAATATTAAAGGGCCAAGATACTGTTTCTCTGTGATACATGCAATTATTTGCTGTTGGAGAAAGACTATAAATATTATAATCAAATAGATGAGGCCACTCAGCTGGGTTTTTCCAAACTGATCAGCATCAATCTTTAGTGAGGAGCAGATCAGTTGTAAGAGACCAAGTGATTGTCTCCTAGGTTGTGGATGAACTGCAAGCAAAGACCTTCTCAATGGCTTATTTGTGAATAGAGATATTAGAAAGAACCTTTTGCTGATTTTTTTTCCAGGAGGATGCAAAATCTTAGTCACATTATTAAAGATGAAAGTTCATATTTGCAATGGCAGTAGCATGGCTTCTGTCATAGTTATTTTGAAAGTAGTAACAATTGTGGATGTTTTTTATTGCAATACCTTGAGCCTAGAATAGCTGTGAGAAAAATAAGGTGATTAAGACAAGATTATGGAGGAGATTCTTGGTACATTCTAGCTCATCTCTTAGTCAAGATATTAATCTACATTTCCAAGTGGTGTGGAATTATCAGACACATTTAAACCTTTAACCCAAACCATGCTTTTTGATTTGAACGGAAATATAGAAATATTTAACTTTGTTCATGCAGCAGGAATTTTGCTTTATTCAAAATGTTATGAACTTACTGTTACATTGACCTCCTTATCTTTTTGGCAAGCTAATCTCTTTGGTAGAAGTTCCTTGTACTTTTTTGGGATCACTGCCAGAAGAACATTTGGAGGATTGGGTTGTAAATCAACTTACAAGGCTGGAAAATGTTGGCATTGGACCAAGGTGTAATTTTCCCCGAACAAGAAAAACACAAACCAATTTCTGTCTTTTGCAAAGACCAATAAAACAATATTTTCTCTTCCTTTTTAGCACTCAAGAATAATAATTCTGATCAGCTGTTGCTTTTACTAGGGTTTCAAATGGCATTGAGTGGAAGCACCAGTTCAGCATAACAGCTTACTAGAAAGGACCTTCAGGCAAATCATTGGGATCAATGCTAAACCCTTTGCTTTTGCTTCAGGAAGTTTTAAATTTTTTTACAAAATGCTATGTAAAATAGGACAAAATATCTACAGGAAACTTGATACTTATCAAGGTATGCAAAAAATTAATCTGGGTGATTTTTTGATTGTCAGCATTCTTGAAGTCTGTGTTAGGATGGGAGAGGCAACTGATATCAAAGTAATGCTAACTTGTGAAAACATTTTCTCATGGCAACAGCAATTCCAACATGTGCCTTGCTGGATGAACACATGCCTATAAATTTAACCCAATAAATTATGGCAACTGTATGACTGGCGAGTTCAGTGAAATAACAGTGACCAAAGAAGTAGACTGGGAATCAAACTCCAAATCTATGTTCAGAAATGACTTATAGACCAACCTTTCTCAGCTGGGTTTCTATAGAACACTAGGATTCTATGAGAGATTGGTATGGGTTTTGTGATAAATTATGATCTAAAAAAAGTGTTTTGAACTTTGTACACTACACAGTGCTAGCTTATGTTCTATGACTAAGATCTGGCTTGCCACTCTACTTTTATAAATGATGTATTATTGTATGTCTGCAATTTTCTGATTATGCAGAAGTACCATGAGCTGTAGTTATAATATAATTTTTATTCAGGAGTTCCCTATGATCTGTCACAGGTTTGGCTCCTCCAGGGTGAAAAGACTGAGAAATGCTGCTCTAGGTTCATCCAAAATAGCAATAGCAATAGAATAGAATTCTTTATTGGCCAAGTGTGATTGGACACACAAGAAATTTGTCTTTGGTGCATATGCTCTCAGTG
>JANHJO010002207.1:120587-131561 GCA_032468235.1 Pseudoxyrhopus heterurus | reverse complement strand
TGCAGAGCCAAACCAGACAGTTATAGAGGTGCAGATGACAGACTCAATAATTCCTCTATAGAACTGAATCAGCAGCTATTTGGGCAGTTTGAGCTTTCTGAGTTGGTGCAGAAAGAAGATATTTTGTTGTGCTTTTTTGATGATGTTTTTGATGTTAGATGTCCATTTTAAGTCCTGAGATATGATAGCACCTAGAAACTTGAAGGTCTCTATTGTTGATACTGTGTTGTCTAGTATTGTAAGAGGTGGTTATATAAGAGTGTTTCTCCTAAAATCTACCACCATTTCTACGGTTTTGAGTGTATTTAGTTCAAGATAGTTGTGGTTGCACCACAAGGCTAGTTGTTCAACCTCCCGTCTGTATGCAGATTTGTTGCATACCACTTTACAGTGCTTTACAGCCTTCTCTAAGCAGTTTACAGAGTCATCATATTGCCCCAACAATTTGGGTCCTCATTTTACCCACCTTGGAAGGATGGAAGGCTGAGTCAACCTTGAGTCTGGTGAGATTTGAAATGCCAAATTGCAGGCAGCCGGCAGGCAGCAGGAGTAGCCTGCAATACTACACTCTAACCATTGTGCCACAGTGGCTCATAAAAAAAAAAGAATATTAATTCAAGTATTTTCAACTTCTAAATATTTACCTATTTTTAAATAAATATCAAGGGGGTAATGGAAGTTGTATAAGTTCTTCAGTTTTTTTTAATATAAATTAAAATTGTGCAAGAAAAAAAATTAGAGACTGTTTGAATGCAGTATATTTCTTGCAGCTTCCTCTTGAACTGCCATACTTTATTATCTGAAACTGTTATATGTAGATACAGCTTTTTAAAAAAAAAACTCTTTAGCTCTAAAACGTTACTAATGTGTTGTGGTCAAATACACTTGTCATTCCATAGGATTGATTTTGTGATATCCAAATCCATTTCCCTGAGCCCATTCAAAACCTCTTTTCAAAATGAATCACATTTTTATAACACCCCCTCCCAATTTTGGTTTAAGTTATTTTTTTCTCTATTGCTAAGCCTCTTGATGCCACTTAAATTCCAGGAGGCAAAGTCTCTCCCAACTATTCTCTGAAGAGTAGCTTGCCTAGTCTTCTACCTAAAAATAGCTTTCTTGTTGAATATAATGGTATGAGTTCTATATGGCACGAGAACTGATTCTTTGCTGGAAATTTTTTTCTCATTTCACTGATATACCTGGCAAGAAACTTTCTAAAAAAAGAATCACATGATTGCTTCATAAGCTAGTTTTTTCTTTGCCAAATAATTATACTGGTATTTATAAATCAATGTATATATTTAGGGATGGGCAATTCATTATAATTGTGTCAGTCCATTATATTACTCTTTTGGAAGAAAAAAAAACCTAACCACTCAGCTTATTTTATCTGTCTGTATGTCTGCCTGCTTGCCTACTTACTCAATTTATATTTTCCTCCATCTCACAAAAGTGAGTCTGGACAGTGTACAATAAAATGAGCTGTGGTAGTGCAGTGGTTAGAATGCAGTATTGCAGGCTAACTCTGCCCACAGCCAGGAGTTTGATTTTGACCAGCTCAAGGTCAACCTTCCATCCTTCCAAAATCAGTAAAATGAGGATCCATGTTGAGGGAGGGACAATATATTGACATTTGTAAACTTTTCAGACAGTGCTGTAAAGCAATGTGGAGTGGTATATAAGTCTAAGTTCTATTGCTATAGCTATAAAACCAATAATTAAAACATTCTACAAAAATCATTTAAAACAATTACATGTAAAGAAAAACAAGATCACAAGAGGGAGTACTTCAGAATATAGCTAGTGCATGAGCTCCCTATTGTCAAAGGATCCCTAGGTCTGTTGAAAAGAAAACAACACATGGGGTTTCTAGATGGTCACAAGGGTTGGGTTAGTCTCACCTGGGGAAGGGATGTGCAGGTGCCATGCCAGAAAAGTGCAGGTGCCATGGCAGAAAAAGTTCATCTCCTTGATCTGATTAAATGGAACTCCTTAGCAAAACTACCAACAACATGCATCTCTGCCAGATAGGAGGATGAGATGAGTAAATGTAGTCAGGGAGATACAGTATCTCAGAAAACCCAGGCAAATACCATGTAGTGCTGTGGATACCTTACTCCATGGCACAGATGATCTTCCCCAGTGGTTTCATGATGTGATGGAATCTGCAGGTGAAGTGGGAGTGGCTAGGAGTCAAGAGGCTGGCTAGCCTAGAATCCCTAAATGTGTGGAAGTGACAGAGAACTAATTCTCCCTAAACCATGCAGTATTTATCTGGTTGTTCCATAGAGAGTGCAGCTAGTCTGGGACGTTTCCTGTAAATAGACAAGTAACAATAAATGTACTCCTCTGATCAACTATCAGTGTTATTTTGCTTCCTTGCCCCAACACATGAAGATGTTAAACAGGGTTAGCAAGACCATCTCCCCTCCCCTGCTCCCATAGTAGGGGCCAAGGGTGGGACCTTTCATTCCAGATCAACACTAACAAATATTAGGCCTCATGGGAATGAAGAGTGCTATCCACTACCAATTCCTGGAGTTGATTCAGAAGAATACCATGGTTAATGGTATTGAAAGCTGATGAGAAGTCAAATAGAGCCAGAAGGGATGAATTTCTTCATTCTGCTTATACCTGTTGAGAAATGCCCACCCAGGCAAGGAAGGGGAATGAAGTGAGGACTTGAATCATTGCACAGTTGCAAGATATCAAGATCAATCTCCCCCCACAAAGTTCTACCTGTTTACAAGGGATGGTGAGCAGTCTGGGAAAAATTTTGTATTATAGGTAGAATTGCAATAAAGTAGTCAACTTGAACTCTTCAGGTATCAATCTATTGCTTGGCCTGAAACTACTAGAGATCATCCAAAATTGCGTCAGTATCAATCAGAAAGCAGTCAAGATAATCTGCTTCATCTAGGCCATGGGTATCAAACTCATGGTGTCACCTTGCTGTCACCTGACGTTTTGTGACATTTTTCCCTTTGTGGAGTTGGGGTAGGCGTGGCCTGCACGTGATGCCTCTGGCCTGCGGGCCATCAGTTTGATACCCATGATCTAGGCTCTGCTGATGATGCTACACAACCAACTTTTTGACAACCTATTCTTCCTTCCTTGGTGGCTGGTTCCAGGCCTTGTTGGGAGAGGGGAGAAGGGAGGTGTAGCCATAAGTCCCTGAGGTATGGGTGCCTCAGAGCTTGGGTCTCTCATCATTCTTCTCTAAGATGTAAATGAAACTATTGGTTGAGATAATTTCATAGCATAGGTTGTGATATCATCAGCATATTTATGATACCCATTTGCATATCAACTTGCCAGATAGGTGATGTTGTTGTGATGCTGCTCCAGAGCCTGAAGATGTGAGGGTCTAGGGTACAAACCACCTCCAAGTCAACCCTAGCAAGATAGAGTAGCTTTGAGTTTTTGGTCCCCTGGGATTTGGAAAACTGTTGTCTCTTATTCTTAACAAAGTAGAAGTTCTGTGGAATGAGTTTATATACAGTTTGGAGGTCCTCCTACACTTGCAACTCATCCTTGTGGAGAAAGTGGCAACTATAACCAGAGGATGGGGGGACTTTGCTCAGTGTTTCCTGGTAGAAGGTTAGGTTATTTGTGTGACTGCCTTCCCTTGAAAGTATCTGTATTCTACTACACTAAAAGTTCCCAACTTTGGGTCTATGTGTGATACCATGACACATAAAGAAAGGGGATAGGTCTATGTGTGATACCATGACACATAAAGAAAGGGGATAGGCTTGTATCAATACTACTTTCATCTGTCTGATATGCTTTTCTTTCCTGTGGCTGCTGACATTGAACTTATGTCACTGTATGCACACTTAAGATTGTATCTTAACTAGCATAAATATGTTTATACTCTGATCAGAGTCACTGGTATTAGAAGAAAGAAAAGACTAATAGCTGCATAAATACAATACAATCAAATTTACTAGTTCTGTGTATGAATAATATGTTATATACAACATATACACTTGAACTATCAGCAAGATAAATTGTTCAGTGGATCATAAGCTTCAGGCAAGGCTTATGATGAAAATATACAGTATGTATTTAAATTCAATGGATCAAGTTTAGTGCGTCAAGTAATAAAGCATTGAATTGCTCAGCTTTTTTGGAATTGTCTCTTAATGTGTTATGGCATTTGATCTGAAAAAAATGTATGTAACTCTCAAACAGAGATTATTTTCAGCATGTAAACATTTGGCTTTAAGCCTTTCAAACTACTTCATGTCCAGTTCTTTGTGTTGTTTGTATTTCAAGCAGTTATCATTTTTGCAATATATTTCTTAGAGATAATTTAGATATATAGTTATAAACTTTTAAGTTGTCTGTGATTGTTTTAGGGAACTCAATGAAAAATCCGAGAAAGTACTGCAAATGCTAAATATCATAAGAAATCATGCACATCTCACATTATAAGCATTTGCATGATTTATGCAGATGAAATTCTCCTGAGCAAATTCATTTGAAATGAATGTAAGCTGGGTATTTTTTCATAATATTGCTTGTGTTGTTCATCAATAATCTGAACCAATTGAAGGAGACTTTATTTCTACCTTTTGTATTAAATACCAGTTTCTGAAATAGCTCATCCTATTTATGTTTATTTTTGTGGCACTGAAGGTGGACATGCAGGATGCTTAATCTCCTTGGGAATGTCTGTATAAATCAGCTGTACAGAATCTAGCAAATGCCAAATCACCTTTTACATTATTTTGAAAAATCCTAGCTGTTTGAACCTTATAGGATCCCAGTGTCTTGTTTGATAGAAATCTTACGATTATGACAGTCAGTTATTAGACATACATTTAAAGAACTAATCTGAGAACAAGGCCTTTGTCTTTACTTTTCCTGGGCTTCTAACCTTTAAAGGTGAGCTAGACAGCTGCAGAAAACTGATCTCATTTCCTGCCCATGGCAAGATTTTTCAAGTTCATCTTCTTTTTCCATTCTCACAAAATCTGATGAAAAATGAAATGTCATCAAAACAAGCTCTCAGGCTAGAAAAACAGTGTCTGTCTCTGTGACAGATGTCAATTTGAAAGGCTTCAGGTCACCTGTCAGAAGTATGTCAGTGTGATCTGTATAAACTTTAATTCAACCTCTAATACCAACATTTAACTCCTGCTTTTTAGAATATACCTTGTGAAGGACTCAAATAAAATGAAGTCACCTATTCCTCTTTCACTTTTAACTCTGATTAATGAACCAAACTCTTAGGTACCAAAGCAATAATAACAAACCCAAACAACAACAACAACTTCCAATTTAAAAGGACAGTTTGACCTTTATGTGCCCCTGGTAATAAACCAATCAGCGTTCTTGTAATCTAAACACAGATGCTGGGAGATAAACAAATGCTGTAGTTGTGAATAAGAATTTTGTTTGCTGTCAAAATACAATGATAAGCAGTCCTGGACTGTTTTTAAAACAAAATATTCTGAATTAAAGTTAGTTAAGATGATCTTGATTAATAAGTGTAGCAATCTAGCCTTACATATAAGAATAATTCAGATATTTACATGTATCTTCTGGCCTCTATTTTAAGAAAATGAGTTGTATGTGAAAATCTTTCTCTCTCATCACACACACATGCAAACACATACACACATAGTCACACACACATCCATGCATATACTTGAAAAAATATCCTGATTACCAGAGATAGATATCATATAGTTCTCTTCATCTCCATTTTCATCTCCTTTGGCAGTATCTTCATAAAAATCAATGGGGCACTCTTATCTTGCCTGACCAAAGTAGTCTTCTCTTCCTATTATCTTATTGTTAGAACAGTTAAAACATATAAATGAATAATTCATTGTAACTTTGCTGCCTCTAGTCAGTCTTGATTTGCACACCGTTGACCACATAGCAACAGCTTTGGGGATCTGATCAATTAATTGCATCCTTAAATAATGTCTTTCACTAATTTCCTGTATTCTCTGTTGCCATTTTCATTTGGTCAGTTCAGTCGTCTCTGGAAATGCATTATTAAAGGTTATGAGAAGCAACATTGAATGATTATTGGTGTCATTTTGAACTAGTACTGTAATATTGCCACAAACTAGATTTCCTTTGTAAGAATAATGTTTTTATGGTCTGATCCCTATCAAGAATGTTGAAATCTTGAAAGGGGCTTAAAGAATAATAGCAGAAAGGATGAATTTTCCAGCTGAAATGAATATTTCTGAGCAGCAGGGAAATTAATTACTCTAACTGTACACAGGCAATGCGTTTATGTTATATGACAGAATGTTTGCAAATTTTCCTGACTACTCTATTAGAAATCACACCAAGCAGGGGCATCAACCAAGCATGCATTATTTAAGTGGTTGGTATGTAGTGACAATCTGGAAACTACATTGTTGTGGCTGCCTGTAGGAAAGTTCGCACTTTCTGAAGAAAATTCTTTCACCTTTATGTGCCCATAGCATAGATCTCTCTCCACAGCAGTTGTAAGATGCACAGGAACTCTGTGACCTGGAAAATGTGGGACAACTGACACAAGGTGACCTTTGAATGCTGGGGTAGGCCCAATTAATTTAAAATTTTGCTTGGCCTTGTCTCTTCCAATTTTCTAAATCCTCCAGAAAAATGATTAATGCAGCCACTGCCAATGCGAAAATATTTTTGACCCTATTAAAGTCGACCAAGGGTAAACCAAGTGTAGGCTGGCATTGTATCAAACTAGCTTTATTAAATTTGATTGGAGGATTGTATGAGGAAGGGACAGACAAGGACATGATTTTCTACTGCAACTTCTTTTGAAATGAAAATATTGGGAAGAGTACAAAATGCCAGTGTTGTCTGGTGAGGAGTTGTAGGATTTTAAGAGTAATAGAATCTTACTTTCTTCTCTCCTCACCCTTATTTTTGTTAAATGCCTTGGATTTTAATAGAAGGGAAATATGTTATGTCACTGTGGCTGATTTACTTTATTTATAATGGCATGGCTTCTTTCCTTTTCCCTTAATTTTTATTGTACTGTCTCTTTACAAAAACTTTCCAGCTGCCAAATTTCACATCCTGTGTTTCAACTGTCTCCAAAAGGATAATGCCACACATCCAATGGCATAATTTCCACTGAATGACTCGAACTTGTTTCAAGGTATTTAGGGGATTGCTGCTTGGAGACATGGAAAGACAAATCTATTGGGATTCTCAGTCATCCAGATCATGGTTGTATCAAAGGTACTTTTTCGAAAGGCAACTGGACTGCAAGGAATACAAATCATTCCATTCTCCACCATTCAATCAGAACTGAAGAAGCTTCTTGGATGGGAAGTGAAATGTCTTCAATGAAAAACAAAGTCCAGTATTTGAAGGCGGCTGGGGTTTGAGAGCAGCATTTTGTCATCGCTTTGCACTGAGTGAATGTAGAGAGCTGTGGAAGGTGTGTACTGGACATGCGCAGTACAGAGATGGGACTCATGAGGCTGCTCTCTGGCGCCCCTTGTGGTGGGGCAAAGTATATTGTGGTGGCTTGCTGATCACTGATGGTGGTGAGTGGTGGCAGTTCAGCAGCATTTTTAGGGGGACAGAGGTGTGGAGGCATATGTGACCTTACAGTGCTTGTCTCTGGAGGGCAAGTTATGTGTGTGACAAGTTTGGTGGGATTGGTGCAGGTGCTGAAGAATATATACGGCACATACACACACACACTCTGATATATATATAATCAAATACATAACTCCAGACAGCTTACAACCATTAAAAGCCACATAATAAAATATAGTATGAAAACCATCTTAAAAATATTACAATACAATTTGCACCAAGGTATAAAAAATCAACAATTAAGATAACCATAGTGCAGGCTTTATTAAAAAATCAGTAGGGTCAAGACCAACCTTGCGTGGGAGCATGCAGGAATAATGTTCTAATTGTACAAAACAAATGGTTGATCCATACAAAAAAAATGCATTAAAAATAATACAAATTATAAAAATATTCAATAAATCTAAAACACCATAGTTTTCCTTGAATTAAACTAATCTAGGGGCCCAACGCCTGCTGGAACAACACTGCTTTGGCTAGTATCTGAAATGCCAGCAGCAAAGAGATTGTTCATAACTCCAGGGAGATAATGTAATATAAAATGAGGATGACCAATGAGAATGCCTGTCACTCTTCCAACCCTTTAAACTTTCAAGGAAGCAAGACTTACAACAGGCCTTCCTGGTAATAGGGCTGGATAGACATATTTAACTTTGGCAAGGCACCGGCAAGGCATGTATTCTAGTGCTATGCCTTAAAGGCTTTAAAACTCTTAAATATTAGTTTGAATTGGGCTTGGAGGTATATTAGCAATCTTTGTAGTGACTTCAAAATAGGTGTTAATTTTCATCTGATGGGGTTGAAAATCCCAGGAATCAGGAATCTAGCCACTGCAATTAGTGCCAACTATTGCTTATGAATAATCTTTAAAGGACTATACATAGAGTGTATTGCAGTAGTTTCATAACTGGTGTACCAGCTGAAGGATGGCCTAACCATTGCTTCTTTCTGCTGTTTAAGCAGGAGCCATGAGTGCAGGAAACACTCCAAGCCATTAACTAAAACCACTCTGAATTGACTAATTTTCAGAACAGATGTTAAAGATGGTCTCAATATCAATAGAGAACAATAAACTTTTTTTTTTTTTGGCTAGGATTTAATTTGACCTTCATTTGTTCTATCCAAATCTTCAAAACTTCCAGATTGTTCAGGGATTCAGGGAATTTTCAGCTTGGTTCAAGCTGCCAGTTTTGGTGTCACCAGCATATTTTCAACAATTCACCCAAATGTGTTTACTGACAAAGAAATAAAGGGAGTCTAGTATAGATCTATTTCAAGCTATTTAGCCTTCTGGAATTTGAACCTGGGCTGCTTGCATATTAGGATATGGTTAGCTGATGAGGGCTAAATAGCTTGAAATAGATCTATACTGGTCTCCCTTTATTTCTTTGTTGCTAAATATAAATTTAACACAAAATAGTTTGTTGCGAAAGCGACTGCCTGTGAAGGCTCCTGGATGGGGGCTGAAAGGCAAAAGGGAAGCAGTATGCTCCTTCCCATATTTGTGTAGACCAGGTTGCCCTGATAGAATTTTTTTTTAATTCACTCAAAACTAGCAAAAAAACCTCCCAACACTATCATGTGAAATGTTAAATAACGGGGGGGGGGGGGGAGCAATAATATCTAAGGAACCTCAGATTGGTGTTCTCAAGAGCTCAAATTCTGTCTCCAGATGACACTGACTTGAATACACAATGAAGCAGGATCAGAACAACCATAACATTGTGTCCTTAACCCATGAAATCTTTCCAGAAAGATTCTGTGATGAATGGTATTGAATTCTGCTACTAATTCAATTACCCTAACCCTAGCCCTAGGGACGTGGTGGCTCAGTGGCTAAGATGCTGAGCTTGTCAATCAGAAAGGTTGGCAGTTCGGCAGTTCAAATCCCTAATGCTGTGTAATGGAGTGAGCTCCCGTTACTTGTCCCAGCTTCTGCAACCTAGCAGTTTGAAAGCGTGTAAAAATGCAAGTAGAAAAATAAGGACCACCTTTGGTGGGAAGGTAACAGCATTTCATTCACCTTTGGCATTTAGCCATGCCGGCCACATGACCATGGAGACGTCTTCAGACAACGCTGGCTCTTTGGCTTTGAAACGGAGATGAGCACTGCCCCCTAGAGTCGGGAACAACTAGCACATATGTGCAAGGGGAACCTTTACCTTTTTAACTCTAGCCCTATTACAGCCAAAAAGGACACATTTCCCTGATGGACATCCCAGTTTTAGTCAATCTATGCCATTTCTGAATTTCAACTGAAAACTATTTGGATAACGTTTCATCTAGAATCTTCTGTAATTGTTTGTTCTTTTCTATTTCTCTTTGAAACGCATCAGATTCAAAATCTGGTCACAAGTTTTGGAGAGTCTCCAAGGAGTGCATTTTGTTTTTTTAAGTCTCCAACTGAATACTGTTAAATTTATCCCTCCACTTAGAGGAGGAAAAACTCCACAATTTACTTATGAACTCATATATCACTATTCAGTTAGGAACATATGGCTAGGAAAGCAGACTGATGAGTGTATATTTTAGGAAATAAGGAATTTTGTTTTTTTCCTCTCTCACAATCTAACTAGAAAGATAAGTTAATCCTGTTTGGATAACGGAAATCTGCTCATGTGGCATTGGAGTTAGTTGGTAAAATATATAGAGAAGCCACTTAGAAAACTGGATGCTGAACTGATATTTATTCTGGAAGGAATAGGCTAGATTCAATAGCCTTACCCATTTGTCTTATGAATTTCGTCTTTATCTTACAAAAAGCTGTTCATTACAAAAAGCTTTATTAGTATTTCTTTTTTCTTTGGTTCATTCATATAGGTACTTGGGATTACCATATATAATGGTACCATTGGAAAAATAATTTTAAAAAAAGAAAAAATAATGAGTATTTCAATCCCAGTAGCAACTTTAAAATATTTTCAGATTTATATTAAATTACACTTTAAAAATAAGTAAGAAATAAGAAAGTACAAAATTAAGACTATCTCAAGAAGTACAACTGTAAGTATCAGACCTACAAGTTGATTTAAATATAGAATAATGAAAATCTGTGTTTCTATAGCATGATTTCAGCTTGCATCCAAAGCTGTGTTATTGCTGTTTGGTCCAACAGAGACAAGCTTGCTTATGTGCATATTAACTGTGTGTGCAGCTTCAACTCAGTATTGACTCCTGACATCTGCCTGAACTAATCCTTGTAGTTTTCTTTTTTTAAAAAAAAAATTATTATTAAAATACAGTTATACATCCGACTGTAAATCTTGTATGTAGGTTACATAATAACATATCATCCAAGTCTAACAAAAATATATTTAAAGGTAAAGGTAAAGGTTCCCCTCGCACATCTGTGCTAGTCGTTCCCGACTCTAGGGGGCGGTGCTCATCTCC